>VZTT01009568.1:0-56084 GCA_013400855.1 Buphagus erythrorhynchus
GCTGCTGCTGCTGCTGCTGTGTCCACAGACCTGCCTGTGGACAACTTGTTTCCTGGAAGGATGTAATGAATTTCCAGCTTTGCAGGTGTCTGCAGGGCACAATGTGTGACCCAGTGGCCACCACACTGCCTCTGGTGAGGGTGCAGCACTGTCCCTCCACCATGCAGGACAGTGCTGCTGCCTGCATGAATGATCCACTGCTGAGCACTCCTGCTGCCACTGCACTGGAGGGCTGTGCTGTATACAGAAACTGCCACAATAGTCACAAAAAACCCTGACCCTATATATAGCAAATGCACAGATTTTCTATTAAAGCTGAGTTTAATTTACACGCAAGACAACTACACCTTTGGTCTATTCATTTGGATTAACTCCAAGACAAACAGCAAGTGAGATGTGCTCTTATCTCTGAGAGATAATTTGCTCCTTCTTACCAAAGATGAGCAGATTAGGGTCTGTGTTATCATTGTTAATCCATAAATTTATCAGATGGAGCAGTTTCCAAAATAATCTCTTCTTATTTCAAATTGTTAGTAGTAAAATGTGAAATTGATTTGATGGCTTATATTCTCTGGTGGAAAATAGTGCTTGGACTTGCAGATTTGCTTCACTGACAAGCTTGTGGGTCTCCCATAGCAAACTCTGACTTTAAAGTCCAGGACCTTTATGCTCACAGTTTAACCTGTTCAACCTCTACCCCTCTGACTTCAGCCTTTCATTAAATGAAATACAAAGGCAGGTTGGATACATTAAAAAGAGAATTAGTGAGAAGAGAGGCAGTTAGATCAATAAGGTCAGTAAAGGTAGACCTATTTATGGAGAAACTATGTCAGCATATGATAAACCTTGAGTAAATTGGCTGAAAGCCCAGAGTTTTGTATTGGTTTGGAGAGCTTAAAGGAATCTGAGTAGCAACAAGCACAATCAGTAATCCCAGGGCTCAGAAATCAGCCATGCCAAATGGGAACCAGAAAACCCAAATAAAGTGTTTTGAGATGGGAGAGGGAAGATGGAAGGGTGTGAGAAAAATGGCACAGTTTCAAGCATTGCCAAAGGGAAATGCCAAGTACTTAAGGTGGGCAGTGCTGGACAGAGCTGAGGTCTGTGTTGTCTCTCTTTAAAACAGGGAGCTGATCAGGCTGTGAGCTGAGCAGACCTCCCACCCTGCAAACACACATAATCTCCAGGCACCTAACACCAACAGGCACCTTCAAATTCAAGACAAAACCTATCCAGGTATTCAGAAAAAACATTTTTTGACTGGAAACACAAGTCCTGCCACTGATCACCAAGAGAAGAAACTTGGCAATTTCAGAGAATCTGGTTCACCCTAACCAATCTGATGCTTGAGTTTGGCTTTTTTTTAAGATAAGAGGCCACTCAAAGCAGTCTGAATACAAGTCTATACTCAGGTCAATAAATAACTAATAAATAACTAATACTGGCTAGATGTTATGTTCTTTTCATTGACTCCATAGGAATTCAAGGGATATGAGCTTTATAAAGAGTTAGGTTAGGTCATAAATATCAATCCTAACGGTCTTTGGGCCCTACCATGGAATCACATGCTCAACATACTCTTGGTGATTAGCATTAGTTGGAAAATTTTAAAATAACTGAATTTCTGTTTCTTGTGAACATTTGAGCAACTCTTGTTCTAGTTCCAAAGCAATTTTTCTTCTCTCAATTGTCAAAATTCTGCTTGTCTTCACTCTAACACCAGAAGTTCCCCAGTTTTAGGGTAACTTCTCTCAGTTCTCCCCAGAGCACTCAGAAAAATTCAGCCTGAGTTACAGCATGTCCTTTGTTCTGTTTCCTTAGGTTTCTGAGATGGCTTCAGTGAAGTAGGACACACTAGATGATGTCAAACCAGGAATGTGAGAGTACAGAAAACCTGATAGACTTCTGTTTGAGGGGGGAGCTCAGAAATGGCAACCAAACCAAGAAGCCATCAAGTGAATGAAAATTTATTCAGAAATGAAACTATTTCCAAAAAAGAAAGCTCCTGTCCTGAGTTCCAAGTATATAGATCCAGAATTGTACCAGAGAAACTTCCTGTTCCCAATAAACTAACATGGGAGGAGATGGACCCACATCAATGTACACAAATCACTTGAGCCCTACCAAAAATTGAGCCATTCCAGGAGATCTACGTCATCCTCATTTGAAGTGAGTGATCAGGTAAAACAGTGGTGTCAGGTGGCCAGGTTAAAGTCTTGTGAGTGGTGGTCTCTGGGAGTCATGTCCTAAACCAGGCTGGGGCTGCTGGTTTTGCTGCTGTAGCCTCAGTGATCAGCCTGAAGCCACATTAGCCCAGTCCTGGTTGCACAGTGAGTGTATGCTAGAGGTCTCAAATAGAACGTAAATAAAAATGGAAAGGACTATCAATCATGTTAAGGCCCCTACTGGCACACACTGTGCCCACACACATAGCATAAACATCTCTAAAAAGCATATTTTTAAAGAAATGGAATTACAAGCTCTTTCAAAACTGCTGCACTTTATTAATATTGAGAATGTGTCCTTTGATATAAACTCTTCTAGAAATGATTCAGATGAATTAGCATAGGAAAATATTTCTGTGCATTGAATTGGAAGCAGTGCAGTCAATGAATAAGGAAAGTAAACCGTCATTCTGAGGGATGACTAATGGTGACATAGCCTGTCTAGAAGAACAAATAGCCATACTACAAGACATACTACTTCACCCCAAAACCAGGCTGAACATCTTTTGAAACTACTTCATTGCTGTATGAAGACTATTAACAAAAGAGGAAACCCTGCCAACTACTTGTGGACTATGACTACTTGTGGACTACGACTCCAGTGAGAGAGAATTTCACTTGTCCACAGGAGAGACAGATGATTCACTTTGTAAAGGAGAGGGACTTATTACTCTTAGAGGCAATATTAATAGATCCATCCAAAATCACCAATGGAACAGATCTATTGACGCTGCCAAGATCTTCAGCTGAAAAATGTGCAGAGAAACTTGAATCTGCAATGTAGAATGCTGCAGTGAAGTGGTTACATTTCATGGCACCTAAAATGCTTTTATCAAAGGATGACTTGACAAGACATCAAGATAGCTAAATGCTTAGAACTGCATGTCAATCAAAAACTTACATGTATTATTCAAGGTTCAGACTGAGCTTCAGTGAGGCATAAGGAAAATTCTAAACTAAGGTTTATGGAGAGTATGTTTGTGTAAAGATAGAAGATATCTTTTGCAATCTAAGTACATTCATTCTGCTTCTTGGGCTGGATGCATTGGGTGTGACTTTACCAACTGCATGGGGAATTAATTTGACCCATAATGTCTCATTGAACAGGTGGGGTAAATGCATTGTCTCAACCAGTGTAGTTGCAGGTCCAGAACTGGCTTGTATAAAATTCACAGTCATTTCATTGGCATTGTTTCCTGCAGACCTCTCATTTTTAAATTATTTTTTACTATGGAATTGATCAAAATACTGGCAAAAGGATGTGATGAAGAATCAATGACAGCAGAGTCCAAGCTTGGGAATAATACACCACAAAAAGGAGGAACATGTACTTACGCTCCCTCCCTCTGTGTGGCACAGCTGAAACATGGGGTGTCACCTGAGAAAAGGACAGGGCTGAATTGTTGCACTGTTAAAACCAGGAGTGAAACAAAGGTAAACACAGCTCATGTTTTACTTGTCATCTCCTTGGAACTGTCTAATTGCCTTCTATACTCTAATGGTTTGCAAGGCAGGAGTGGGAGCAGATTGAAAGAGAACTGCCTAAAAGATTTTAAAGATTTAAAGATTTTTAATTAAAAGATTTTTAAAGATTTTAACTGCCTAAAAGATTTTACCTATTATGGGGGTAAAAACAAATTTTCCTATAGGACACATGTATCAATTAAACCTTTCAATGGGGACACCTCCCTTGTGCACCCAACATTAGCCCTGGCTATGTTACACAGCTCTATTTACGTCTTTAGTTAATATGAACGAGCAGTTACCACAGCAGTTATTACTTTTTACAGTGTACATAAAGTTCTTTTTACAGTTAAGAGATAAGGTCAGTGTTTAAGCTTAGCTCAGCATTTAGCAAGCTTTCCTTCCAGGATGTTTTGATTACTTAGGAAAGCTTTAACCTCTACAAGGTAATGAAGGCTGGAAAGTTGTAAGGTAATTTGTAGGAGAAAGGATGTGCATAAGGATATATGCACTATTATGAAGCTCAATAAATAATCATGTGAAATTGCTGGCATTTAGGACCCTCTAGAGAGGAGCTTTCCCAGCTGGCTCCTGATCCCTTATACCCTGAGTAATTCCAGATTAAATCCACTGCCTTTGTGGAAGTGAATGTGACATCAGAAACCTGCCCCATATTTCTGCAGTGCATGTTAATTGTCTCCAGAAAGCGGCAAGGGGGCTGTACATGGCTTCAGCCCTAGGGCTTCAGCTCCTCCCTCCCCAGGGGGCTCGAGGGAAAGTGGTGCAGTGCCCAAATGATCAGAGCTTTGGGAATGGTGCAAGATGTCTTCCATTTGCATTTTACTGAGAGAGCTTATAAAATTCAAAATGCAGCTGTGTGGGTTGGTTTGGTCTGCCTGTTAAAAGGGCGGCATTTCTCATGCCTATGATTGATATGGTTTAGGCACATCTGTGTATACACTTAACCCTTCCCTCCAGCCTCTCCATCTCAAACTGCTGCCTAGACATGAAAAGTGGGAATTTGTCTTTTGTATGCGAGGGTATAAAGAGCTTCTTGACTTCCACTGAAGAACAGTGCACTTTGATTCCCCCTCAATGCTAATTTTACCTTAGTTTTATTCAGGGAAGACGTGGAAGCCCACACCAGGATAATCCGCCCTTTTTCTTTCTCAACCTCTAAGGCGTAGGAAAGGGGCAGCTTGGTAAAATGACCTGGACACGTGTTACAACAGATAATCAATGGCTCTAGTAAAATGCACAAGAAGGCATTTCAAACTCACATTTCAGTAAACATTCCCAGAATCTGTGGCTATTTATCAAATATGAATGTACCCTTCAGGATGAGGATCTCATTTCCCCTGGTGTTTTTGTTCCAAAAATAATTGGAAGTGACAATACAGAGAAAGATGATGTTTCAACTTCATGTTTAAAATAAATATAAGGCTGTCATTAGAGCTGAGCTGTCTTGTGAAGATCCCTCTCATAGGAGTCAACAGGCAGCGCTACTGACAGAGAATCATGTTCTGTTATTGATTAGCTTTTAAGTTCTTGTTACATATTAGATAAGGATCACTGTATGCATAGGGAATGAATAGCTCAATTACAGTCTAAAATAGCTCATCTCAAAGTGGTTTAGGATTTTGATATTATAGAAAGAATTTTAAGGAAATTAGAGAGTTTATTAAGAGAGCCTTTAAGGGATATATTTACATTTTTATTGCATGGATTTTTAGGATGGGAGGGCAAGTTGTCACTCCTTATTTACATACAAGGCTGGTTTTAGCTCCCTCCCAATTAGCCTTTCAAATCTTTGGGAATTAGGGGTTTGCTATATTGGAGTTTTTTCCTGCATAGAAAACACCAGACTAAAAAGTCCCGGAGTTACACCTCCAGATTCCTCCTGTTTAAATGACAGTATCCCACACCAGGATCTGCTCCAAGTGCAGCTGTTGAGACTCCAGGGGCTTTTTTCAGAGGTAGTGATGGTTCCCACAGAAGCTGGCATTCAGATTCTCAGAACCTACAACTTCTCACTTCGTGTGCAGGAAGAAAATCTTATCAGAGGTGCTAAAAGAGACACTGATCCCTGATGTTGGCCCTCAAGGGTGCTGAGCATTGACCACAAGTAACTTGGAGTGGACAGGGACAGCACTACCTCTGAAATGCTGGAGAGACCAGGCCTATAAGGCAGCATGAGACAGGAGCCAAAGGTGTATGTGGCACTTGGCATCCTTCACTGGATGGACTGCTGGCATAATTTAGGCCACCTGAGGTACCTCTGAGAGATGCCAGGCTTGAGGACTACAACAGGGTGACGAAGAGCTGCTTCCCTCTGCTGCTGGCACATACATGCACACAGAGTCATGCCACCCTTCACCCTCCCTCACTACCCAAATTGTTAATGTTGAAAGACATATTCCATAGTTGTCCAGAACATAGTGGTCTTTAATTTCACAACGAATTATAGTTTTGAACTTGAGCAGAGAGGGTACAGAAGCCCAAATTCGAACCTCAACTCTCCATATTCACCCATTACACTACTGACAATATCACATTTCACAGCTTTCATTCCATATAACCACCCTGGATATTTTGGTATAGAAATCAACCACCCTTTTTCTACAGAGAATTTCCACTGTTCAGCAAAGTGGGACAGTTTAAAAATAGATTTGACTTTCCCTCAAATTTGTCTAATTAATCATTCCTTTCATAGGTTAGTTTGAGGCTAACATTGACCACATCTCCAACAAAGTATGGAAAAGGTCACAAGACGTAAATTGCCAAGGCCTTGGAGGAACTCTGCAGGCAAATGGCTGCCACTAACCAACACTGTAAAAATATGATTAAGGGTAAAAGAGAGAACCAGTTGAGGGAGTTGCATGACCCCAGGATCCTTGCCAGTAAAAAACCATAGTGAAAACATTAGTAAGTACTCCAAGCCTACTGACTCCTTTTGGAAGGTAATACATGAAATCTTTAAGGAAAATTCTTCTCACTGAGTTGTACAGCACTGATAGATTCATAACATCCATATTAGATGGCCACATAAGAAGCCCAAGTTTCCTTCTTTTTCCATGGCTGCAAGCATTGCAAGCACATGGAAGGTTTCCCTTCAGGAATGCTTATATGCATTTACACAGGGTTACACTGGCCACTCAGGTCAGATATCTCTCTTTCTCACCCTTTCTGGAATGTATGCTAAGATATCTCACATGATATATGTCTTTCCAAGTAAGGACCAATTCTGTGAGGTGCTCAATACAGTGGTTTAATCCCAGTAAGTATTCTTTCTGCCCACACATGTTTAAAATTAAACAGGCTCAGGACAAATTACCTTATGCCATCCCATAGATGGACACTTGCTGGCTGCAAAATCCAAAATGTAGCCCTAATTGATGAGTGTTCTGCTTTGTGCATATCTAAGAAAAAGCTGCAATTTAACAGGGAAATCTATAGCTTCGTGCAGGAAAAGTACAGCTCAACTCAGCAGGAAAACAGGTTGTCTTGAGCCCATGCATCTATTTTTTGAACCTGGGACACTCCCATCTGAAGTTCACAAGTATAAGCTGCAGATCCCAAGGAATGGGTGGTGGACATGCCTGGTGGATATCCAGAAGGAGTGAAAATAGACTACACGGACTACATGAGAGATGAATTCTCAGATCAATCACTTGTTGAAGTAATCCTTGGTCCAGGACAGTCTGTGAGAAAATGCTTTCAGAAATTCACTGGGTTTGCATCCTGCTCCTGCTGCAAGGAAGAGGAATTCTATCACTTGGTCCATTGAGAGTGACCCATCATCAGAATGGCAGAAAGTCCTACCTGAGATGGTTGTCGAAAAAACAGATGGGGCAGGTAAAACCAGGCAGTCAATGCCTTCCATTTTCCAGGGTGATGAGAAGTAGAGAGGGAGCGTATCCGCACGGCATCTGCACAGCTCAGCCAGGGATGTTTGGACATATGAGTAAGTCCAAGCCTGGATATCACCTGCCTCAACTGCCCATCTCTGAACTTGAAATTCTGAAGGGCACCAAGGCACCAAACCTCAAGCACTGTGCCAGTGCCAGCAGGCTGCAGTTCGCCTGCACAAATGCCATGCCCAGCTCTCCTCATACAGTTCAAGCTCTAGCAGCTGTAAGCCCAGGGCCAGGGACATGCTCCTGCCACACTGCTGTCCTGCACTGTGACCTGGACGGGGAGTGAGCAAAGCTCCCTTGCCTTTCTCTGCTCCAAAAGCTGCTCCATCACTCAGAAGCTCCATTAGTCCCTCCAGATTATTGTGCCTAAATATCCTTTTGCTCAGCCTACAGTGAGGATGATTTCTGTCAGACCAAGCTGACAAATGCACAGTGGATGTGCTGCACTCTCACTAGAGCACCATGTCTTTGATGTGGTCCATCATCTGGATTAAATAACTTTAGTTAAACATGTGCATGATACTTACCTATCCAAGTGAAGACTGTACTTACTTTGTTTATACTTGTACATTTTGCAGCCCTAAAGCAAGATGAGGGCACTCTCTTAAAAAAGAAAGCAAAATATTATCATCATCATCATTATTATCGTTATCATGCTATTGCTATCACTACCTTATACTTAGAAATGTTCCTTTCCTTTACTTCAATAAAGCAAGAGCAATTATGCAAACTTCATCCATTTCTCTCAAGGGCTCCGGGAAAATGTTGCTTTCAAGAAAAAGGAACGATAAGTTTTTACAAATATATAAAATAAAATACTCAAGGCGTTTTTGAGAGGCATTCTCACATATTGCTGAAATTACACACAATGTGCGAAAATTTGCATAACAAATGTGACAAGATGGTTACTTAAGGGACTGAAACAGAAGGAATAAAGTATATATTAGATACCTCAGTTCTCATTAATTATTATTCTGAATGAGAAATAATGCCAGGAGCAAGAGGGATGCCAGAAGAAGCAATGGGGAAATATATTATAATGTATTAAAAACCTTTAAAAGCTATAATAATAATTAGGGGATTATTGTGTTACTGATAATTTTTAGTAGTAGAGCAACCACCTGTTCACACTTTTATTAATTGCTTGCTTGCCTCTTCCTTAAAGATGGTCTGTGAAGATCATTAAAGGAAAAGATACAAAAGATACCTGAGCAGAAAGGAAGAGAACGAACTCATGCAGTCAAAAAAAACCACAACCCTTTAAAATTCATAACTTTTATTAAGAGTCACACGTGGAAAGACTTTTAGACTGGTTTAGAGCTAAACTTAATTTACCTTCAATCAATAGTGATGGAAGAGAGTGAATATTATTACTGTTGATTGTGTTAATTTGCTCCAAATGTCCTGCATCTCCCAGCTTTTCTTCTCAGTGCTCCCTGAGGTGTCACTGGTGCAGACAGGTGGCTGGGGGCCAGGGGAGACAGCAGCTGCAGTGGCAGCACCCAGGGCTGATCTGCAGCAGCACAAGGCCTCAGACAACAACCCTGAGTGAAGCTGTTGCCTTATTGATGCTAAGCTGGGAAACTGCAGCCTTCCTGTTTCTGGAGATAATGCCAGTTAATGTACGTTTGTTGTCAGACACAAGTTCATCTCCTGAATCACAGGCTATGTGCAGCTCAGGCCCTGCTGCTCACCTCCTTCCTGCCTGCCCATGGATGGAGGTGAAGGAGTCGAGGTATCTGGTGGCTGGATTCATCCCCTCCCACTGCTGCTGTGGGAAGGAGCACAACACAGCACAGTCACTGTCGGCACTTGTGCACACCGTGCTCCATAATTATGGCAAGCACTTCTGTAAATATTTCTCATCATTCCCCCCTTTAGACTTTGAAACATTTTTGCTTTATCTCTCCTAAAACAGAGAAATCCATTTTTCTGTCAATCTCTTTCCTTCAAATATCCTGCGGAAGCAGTGCAGAATTTCCTATTTACTCCTTGATGCAGCTAAATCTTGTCTTGGGTTTCCCCAGAGCTTTTGGCTTTGGCCTTCCCTGGAATCAGCATCTCCCATAGACAGCAGCTTTGTTTAAAACCAAAAGAGGCTGTCGGTATTCCCAGTTAACCTCTCTTATTTTCTATAGACTCTATTTTCTTTTTATTCTATTGCCTTGCTTGAACCTCTTCTCTCTCAGGTTCAGTGTCTGAAACATATTTCCTCAGTGTTTTCTCTAAGGAAGCTCTTTGGAAGGTGCTCCTTTGCCTGTGTGTTCCATCCAGGAGCTGCTGAACTCAAAACTGAGTTCAGTATAGACACCGGCACCCATCCCATCCCATCCCACCCCATCCCACCTTCTCCTAGTCTACCCTCACATGGAAGATGGATAAAGTAAGTTCAGTATGGTCAGAAATAGGTGAGAGCAAAACCTGCTATGCAATGGCACTCCTAGCTTCACAAATGTATGTTACCCCATTGTCCTGGAAATAACTCCATTCCCTAACATCTTTTCTCTTTGGAGCCTGACAGCTGGGGCAGGAAAGCTGGAGGGGGAAGAAGGTGGAAAGGGAGGCAAAAGACTTTGCCAAGGGTCCTCTGCTGGTTTATTGTGTCATTGCCTGCTCCAGCTGTGAGAGGATCCATGTCTTCCCTTTGGGCTCTGAGCACCCTCACCTCTGCACAGCCCTGAGCTACTCTTGGCACCTACACTGAGTACCTGCAGTGATTCATGTGCAGGGCAGGTGCCTCATGACTCTGTATCAGGGGGCTGGAAATGTAGTTTCACCTCACCAGCCTCCCATGCTGAGCATGCATGCAGCAGTTAGTGAAAGCTAAATCCATTTGAAATCATTTTAAGATGGAAAATAAGGCCCTTTCTGGAGATATTTTTCCTAAGTCATGTTTTACTCTACCATTAATATACTTTTAGAATGCATGAGAGCTCCTTGCACCCAAGGCAGGTAATAATGGTCTATTAACAGACACCATCTCTGTTTCCTAATGCTCTATCAAAGGTTCATTGATGAAAATAGCCATCTGGCTGCTCTCATCAGCTTTAAGGAATTCCATAAAAGTATGAAATATGATTTCCTCATTATTGCTTTTCTGTAAGATTTATGACAATGTGAGTAACGAGTAAACTGGGCATTTGCTGAACAAGACTCAGATTTAAGATGTGCTGATGCAAATGAGGAAGTGGCCAACTAGGAGATGCATTTCTTGGGAGAAATTGGAAAGTGTTTGCAAAAGCTGCATGTTACCACATGCACATGGCTATGTTCACTGCTGCTGCTGCTCCAGAGAGGCCAAAGGTACTGCATCAGCTCTAGCAGTAAATTTGGGTCTTAGAGACCAGTCATGTGAACAGTTCACAGCTGAAAAGAGGACCTTGACAACAGCAACTGGAAGATGCCCTGTGTACAGCTGTGCAGCATCAGGTTCTTTCGCCACCTGCACCTGATGATGTTATATGTGCAAAGAATATCACATGTTTGGAGGGCAAAAACAGGCCCCTAATGCCTGGCAGCACTGTTTATACTCCTGCCAAGATCAAAAGTGGGAACGGACTGCATAATTAGTATTGTGGGATAATTAAATCTCATTTTTCAGCTATTCATCTGTCAGAGGTGCAATGGCCATTTCTGTGCCTGTTTGCCATTATGTCAATTATATGGTCCTATGACCTTTTGACTTCAGGATTACCTGAAGTGTAGGATTGACGCTGACAAGATTCTTTATTCCAACTTTGCTTTTGGTTTTTGGTGCAACTTAACTATTTTGTTCTCATCTTTTCCATCTCCAAGGCAGGAATAATCAGAGGATCATTTAGGTTGGAAAAGACCTTTAATGAGTCCTTGCCCAATTTCACTGCCCTTTGGGAGGCAGTCAGACACTGCAGTTTAAGTGCTGTTTGAATATGTGTAAAGGTGTCACCCTGGATGAAAAGGCAGTCACTACCCTCTCCCTCAATGCTAGCAAACTATTTACTCATATGCAGTGAGGGCCTAAAATTGCCAATGGACACCTATTTCTGAGACTGTTTCACCTCTATGAGTGTTTGGCATGCCCATGTACATGTCCCCAGCAAGCTCAGGGGTAGCTCAGTCCCATAGAGAAGTTGAGATGTGAGTGATGTGAGATTAGATGGTTTTTAGATTTTGACTCTGCCAAAATCTGAGTCTGTGCAAGTACACATACTGTCTCAAGCGCCCTCTCCCAAGCACTTTCTCTCTTTACCACCACATGCATTTTAAGACTTTCAGCATGATATATTTAGGTATATTTGCACACAGAAAAGCTAGCAACCAGCATAAAAAATTTTACTACAATTTTTTACTAAATTTTATTAATGATTTGAAGCTTGCTAGAGCCATAAGTGAGAACAGAGCATATGAGGGCAAGAGCCAGACTTTTGGTAAGAGTCAGTACTACAGCAATGTTCTTAACAACCCAGTTACTCATTTGGCTTCTCCTTTTTATTTTTTTTAAGTTAATTATACCAAGAAGACTTTATAAAAACTGTTGCCAAATGTTTAAAATTAAAGCAGTTCAGTTCTTATTTCAATCCCAGGTTACTGTGCTAAATTGCACATGCTCACCTTGTGCATTAATTTGTGAGCACTAGGAATATCAATGATTAATTAATCTTAATGGCAGAAATCACTTCAAACTTGCTTTGTGCTAGAAATCATACACAATCTTGCCTCTAATCACTTGGCACATAAAGAAACTTTAATTGATAACCCAGGTTTAATATCCATCAGGATTGGATTCTGTAGGAGGAACAGAGTAATGTTCCCTGTAATCATCCTAGAAGAGATGGAAAGCTTGTTCTACCAACATCAAAGAAGATTAGGCAGCAGAAGCCTGATAGTAAAGTAGCAATTATGGAGGGTTTTTTTTAATTCTGTGCACCTGCTTCATCAAAATAATAGGCATCTTTTAGCAAAATAACCTGGAACTCAGTTCACTGACTTTCAATTATGCTGGGAAATGCATCTGGAGAGACAAGAAAATAGGTGGTTAGACACACAGGGAAATAAAGAGAAGGGAGAAATTAGAATGAGGGAAAATATGAGGGGCTAAGTAAATGGGTGTTATAAATATCCAGTGCCTTGGGCTGCCTATAGAACAGGAATACTTTTGCTGAGTTAAGACTGTGGCATCAGGCACATCTGACCAAATCAGTCCCTGGTGGAGTGCCTGTGAATGTAGCAAACAGCTTACACCAGAGACAGACTTGGCTCATTGTTTTTAAGGCGAATTTTAGATATTAAACCTTAATGCCAGCAAGGGAAGCACATGGCAAATTCACACAAACATTTCAGGCTGTCCAACCCAAAGGAAAAATTACTATCCTCAAATTCCCCCTTATCAGGTGGTCTTGCTTTGCAAAATGAGAAATGACCCTATCATTTTCTTTCAAAAGGTGAGACTAAACTTAGACTAGAGCCTATTTCCCTGGGGATGGGAAGAAAACCCACACACTCTCTTGGTTTTACTTAAGGAACTGCATCCTCATTTCTGAGAAAGCACAAGGCAGACCCTCAGAGCCAGGCTTAAGAAGCCTGCCTGGGCTTGGTACCCCTCCTTGTTAAGCTTGTTTTCAAAATCCCAGTCTTCTCTGAAAAAAAATGTTGAGAGATCAGTGGGCAATTCACTTCAATATCTCCTGATCTGCAGCCCTGATGCCTCCAAAGAAGAGCACAGCAGAGCTCTTACAAGAGAAAAGTCTCATCACCAGTCCCATTACCAAGTGGAGTTATTGCCAGGCTCAGGTCAAAATCAAAGACAGCATTTTTCCACTGTTTTGTCCAGCTTTACATCCCTCTTGAATTCACTGTGCCCTCTTACACACATCTCAGTCTCTCCTCCATTACATACAACCACTCACATCTCATTGTGACTCAGAAATGATCCACACATGGATGCTGGTCAGGAGAGCTGTTCTCCATTTCATCTCGTGACCTCCACCTCCCTGCAGAAGACCCAAGGCAGAGGAAACTTACCATCACATCCTCCTCTGCACTTCTCCTGACTCTACAGTTCCTTCAGTCTGATCACAGCCCTGCCTTTAGAGCTCTATCTAAAAGTTGGTGGCCTTGGGAGGAAGCACTGTGGGTAGACAGGGGCTTTGGGCACCTGTAGCCCTGCACGTCACCAAAGTGTAGGAGCAGATTCTGTGTGAATCAGAGAATCACTCTGAGGCAGAGCAGGTGTCCTTCCTGCATCCTGGCACATCAACATCCAGCAGACATGGCTCCATGTGCAGGAGTTTGAAGCTCAGAGGATCATGAGCAAACACCCATGACTGGCAGAGGCTGATCCTCCAGCAAGAATCACACTACATCCAACTCCATGTGAATGATACAGGAATAATTCCATTGTAATTAAATAGGAATTTTTGTGTGAATCCCAAATGAACCTTTGTAACATTTTCATTAGTCCTCAATGCACCTCTTTCTTTACGTCATTAGAATTATTGGTAATAAATTGTAGTAACTGAATTGTAATTAAATAGGAATTAAAATTTGACTTCCTAATAAACTACAGCAAAGCAATCACTATTTCAATATACATTAATTGCTGTTCTGTTAGGAATACAGACAACTTATTTTTATTGAATTGCTACAAATTGTAATGAATACATGGCCTGAGCTGAAAAAATGGTCTCCCATCAGTAAGTGTACCTGGTAGATGTCAGTCAGTTGTGCAGTCAGAAGATCTACCCAAGGAACTTGGAACATACAGCATGCCAGTAGAGAATATACCAAATTATGACATTTCCAGAATAAATTTTTGTTTCACAATCTCACAATTAATTTATGAACACAACAAACAAGATGCTATTGGGAGTGCCATTGGGGAAGTAGACCTTTTAAGGTGTGAGAAAGCAAGAGCAATAATATCAGACTAGTGCTCTTTTATGTTATTGGCTCCTGTTTGATTATAATAGAAGTGCTTTGTAATATGTTCTGAGGTGGCAAACTGCATATAGAAAACCCCATATTATTATTTATACATTTTCTCTCTGTAACTAGAGATATATATGTAATATATGTATGAATAAAATTTCACTTCTATGGCTGTTTTAGTTTTAAAAGCCACAGAGAGCTGTTTCTTTGCATTACTGCTACAGATGTAGCAGGCATTTGGTATAAGAAGGTGTAAGTTATGAGAGGCATGTCTGTAAAAGGGAGTGCTGAGTATCTAACAGAGATTGGTATCTCCATGCAGGGCAGACATTCTGGTTCAGTGGAATAGGTTGGGGAACGGACCCAGAGCTTTCTGTTGTCACTTTGAAAGCTGGCAGCCTGTGTCCCACTGAGCAGCCTTCCACCTCCAAAGTGATGGATGCTGGACTGAATTCTCAAGGCTTTCACAGGTATAAATTCTCCCATTAACTACTGAGTTTTTTCCATGCAGTCTCCTCATTTCTATGGGAAATGGGCCTATCATTGTCATCTCACATTGTTGATTTCTAGGGGACAGCAGCAGCCAGCCATCACAAACATGGAACAGAGTTTCCTTGGACACAGCATGAGCCAAACACATTGATGTGATCACAAGGTCTGTCTCAATGTGGTTTTACATGTCCTGAAATATCTTCATGTCTCCATTTGTTCACCATTGCTTTCATTTTACCTCTCATTGCACTGCAAAGTCAGTATCTGACATTTAAAATCCCTTTGGATTTCCAGACCCAGCAGGGGAAATTCAGAGTCAGGCTCTGCATGGGAACTGTGAGAGCCAGTGTGGGTTTGGGAGAGGGCAGCTCACTGCTCAGGCATCTTTGTCATACTGAAATTTAAATCACAGAGATTGAACAGGGAAAGCAGACTCACTTTTTCAATTTTGCTACCTAATCAAAACTCTGAAGCTTTCTAGTGCTGGAGAGTGCTCACATATCATCCACTTTCCACATCCAGTGCTGACAAAACAATAAGGCGGGAATAACATAAGTCATGAGAAAACTAGTGTGTCTCATAAATCTTCACAGGAAAGTAGCTGCTGTTTCATGTTATTGCAGTGTGTTGTTTCCAATGAAGTGATTACTGTTAGATGTATTTTTAAATTGCTTTTGGTATTTTTAAAAATACATGACTTTGAGAGTGATAGAAATGAGATTGAGTGGCAGTAGGCAGTGCCTAAAATATGATTAACTTTTTCCCAGACCAGCTACTTCTGAAATTAAGGTTACCAACACAGCTGTTGTCAACTTTCCCCTGGCTGAAAAGGGCTCATTGGAGTCTGTTTGATGTATGCAATCATCCACCAGCCCACCCAAACCTTTCTCCTGCTTCAGACATTCTTCTTCAAGATGTTTGATTAGTATTTGCTAGTGTTATTTTAAAGTGTGAATGTACATGTTTGTAACACAGTGTCTCAAGTTACTTCCCGTCGTGAATGGGTTGTGATTTCTGTCCATGGAGGGGCAGAGCTCTTTGTGTGCTAACAGCTCCAACCAAGGTATGCATGCTTCCAAAAGAGCTGAGGTATGTTTTAGATAAAGTTCAGTTAGAAGACATTCAAGGCAATAAATATCAAGTGAGAGCTTTTCTCAGGGCTTTACAAGTCATTAAAACTCCAGGTAGATTTTACTTACCAAAGGCTTCACTTGTGGCTTGCTGAGTTCACATGGCCCTTTTCCTGCATATTTTCGTATCCCTTCCAGGGGCTAATGAAGCCTGTAACCATCCCAGGGCCCACCTACAGGGTCCCTTCGATTGTTCTGTGCTCCACAGACCAGGCACTACAGGGTTAAGCTTACTCAGACAAGAAGAGACTCAATAAGAAGCAAAAGGAAAATTAATTAGGGGAAAATCAAAAGGCAGCAAACGAAAAACTAAATTACATTTCATGTACACACATGCACTCTTTTGGCTGGAAGGGCAGAAAATGTAGCCAAAACTAGGCTGGTTTTATTCTAAACAGTGCATCAATCCATTGATTAATTTTACACTTTGTTCCTTATGAACCTGGGCTGGGGCCATGAATGCTGCTATGAAAAGAATATAGCCAAAAAGGAACTCTTAAAAAGTTGGCAGCCATTTCAAGGCAATGTGTCTGGCCAGCAGGAAGGAGATGGCTCCTCCAGGGAGTGTATGGAACTGTAAAACCATTTGTGAACTGGCCCTGCACAGTTTATAAGGTGTGTGACTGACTTAAAGTCAAGTTTCTTGCAAAAATCTGTGACTTGTAAATCGAATCATAAAAGTAGTTTCAAGTATCATTTTTCCAAAAGGGCATTACAAGATTGGTTTAGAATGACTGTATTTCCTCACTAATTCCATTAACTTTGGAATTGTTTCCATCCATTACAGAGCAGAGCAAGGACAGTTTACTGTAAATTGCTACATGCTGTATGCTTCAGCTGGTCAGCTCTATGATATAGGAAGAATAAATGAAAAAAAATCAAATAAAATAATACAATAAAACACTATGGACCAACTTCAGTCTTGGTGTAATCAAATGCAAATGGAAATTAATGGAATTGCATTCTCTCACACCAAGGCTGACATATCCCTTGGCCATAGAGAAAAGGGAGGCAAAGTTCAGCTCTCTGTGGTGCTTCCCAGGAACAGTTATAGTGAGCAGGAGCAAGCTACCAGCTTTTCATTTTTGAGTTACCTGCTATCTGCTGCCTAGGTGTTTTTGTGAGAAAACTAGCCTGTCTAGACTAGTTTTGACAACTAGGGTTTTTTTTGGTGGTGGTTTCTTTTTTTTTTTGTTTTTTTGTTTGTTTGTTTTGTTGTTGTTGTTGTTGTTGTTGTTTTGGTTTGGGTTGGGGTTTTTTTGTTTGTTTTTTTGTTTGGTTTTTTTGTTTGTTTATTTGTTTGTTTTTGTTGTTGTTGTTGTTGTTGTTGTTGTTGTTTTGGGGTTTTTTTCTGCCTGGGATAAAAAAATATTTTACCCAGGATTTCTCTTTCATATGTATTCCTTTCAGCAAGTTAGGAGTTTAAGGAATGATTTAGAAAATACCCCTAAAATCTCTCCAGGATAAGCCAAGAGTGACTTTAAGTAGGTAGAGGTCTGTGTAGGATCTCAAAAAAATCAGACAGAAGAAGGGGGGGATTCTGCCTGTGATATATCTTGTCATCCAGACCACAAACAGGGATTCCAAAACGTCTGCACAGAACCAATTCTTTCCCTTCTCACTGCATTTCAATATTGCTGTTAATTAATCACAGACTTTACACAGCCTCTTACTTGCCCAAGTTTTATGGCTGAAGTTTCGTTTGAACTGTGCTTCTCCTAGCTGAGTAGTGCTTGAGGGTCAACAGAGCTGTGCCATGTGCTGTGAAAAGTGATGCTTCTTTTAAGAGGTCTCATTATTGAAATAACTTTAGAGTTAATGTTTGGAAATAACTCTGAAATGAGGACTTGCACAGATTTGTTTTTAGTTCAGCAATTAGCTTCTTGAGCGGTGACCGGCTGCAGCACCTTCTGCCATGTCTGACACATTAAATAAATTATTCACTCAGTTCATTAGTTAGGAATACAGTTCGTAATACCTGTCGAGTTACAGGACACACAGCAAAGCCATGGATCAATTCAATTAGAAAAATGAAGTCAGATTTTGCTGCTCCCGCATAAACAAAGACAAGGATGAGGGAGAAAAAGGTAAGTAAGATAACAATTACCAGGTTCTGATTCTATCCTTCCCACCAAGGTGGACAGCCTCAGCAAAATATCCCATCGCTTCTGATGGAAATATCCTCAGAACTGATTAATTTTAATGAAAATACAATGTCACAGACTCAAGAAACAGCAAAGTATTTTTTCTGTCAGTCTAGCTCACTGTTGCAAGCAGGACTGTTGCAAGTGGTGTCTTTGTCAGGCCTTCCATGGGCAGGCAGCAGCCACCAGACACCTTTGTGGAAAGGTGGAAGCTGGGGCAAGGAAAAGTGCAGGCTGTCCTTCATGCTTGCTGTTCTGCAGTCAGTGCACTGAGACAGACACAGCACCAGCTGCTCCCATGGGACATGGAATGAGCTGTGGAGGCAGCACCTATTGATCTAACAGCATTTCACTCACCCACCTGTCTGGAAACAGGGCTGTGGCTTGGTCTGCAGTCATGCAGTGTGGATGGAGGCACAGCTACAGCTGGTCTGGATGCAGAAGAGGCTTCCCATGAGTGGATGTGTGGTGGGCTCAGGGTGGGGACTGCAAAGGACCACCTGGACACGCAGGTCTGCCACCTTCATTGCTGTTCAGCACCCTGTGCAGTCAGTGCCCTGGCCTGGGCTGAGACAACATCCAGGAGCTTACCATGCAGGGCATGACATTTAAAGAGAGAAAGCAAATTTTAAATACCAGTTAGCAGTTGAGCTTAACAAGAGATGGCAGAGCAGGGGGATGGGAAGACCTTTGGAGCCTTACCCTGCTCTTCCAAGCCTCATCATTCAAAGCAGCCTTAAAAACAAAGCCCAAATCATCCAGCTCTAAGTACATCCTTGGGCTCAAGATTTCCTCATCCAAAGGACAGTCCTTTCTTCAAAGACATTAGAGCCAGTCACTAATGGTCACTTATCAGGAAACACTGTGGGACTCGGGCCAGAATGCTGGGATGCATTTTGCAGAGATAAGTGTCTGTAATTAAGCTCCTAAATACATATTCAAGCATCAAAATTGGTGACATGATTTTGCAGAAGTGACAAGCAGTGATGTCAGTGGAGGCACCAAGGGGAACCCCAGGAAATGTGGCAACCATGTGCTGACCAACAGCAGAGCTGCCACCCTGAAACAGGTCTTGGATGACTTACTCCTTTATTTTGTCCAGTCAGATTCCCCCAACTTGAATTAAAAGGATTAGCCACTGTAGGCCAGCTGCGCTCTTCCCAGTCACATACCATGGGTGAAACAGGTCTGCTGTGCAAAAAGCACTGTGTAAAGAAGAGGATGAAGGAGAGAAGAAATCTAATAAATACTCCATTATCTCCAGCGTATATTATGCAAAATTTGGCATGAAATATTTTCCTCACATAAACATGAAGGTCACTTATTAGTTCATTAAATTCTCCTCAGTCTACCTCATTATGCTCATAGTTTTTCTTATACTTAATGTAGTAGGGGCCTGCCAAACTCATTAGACATCAGCTGATAAATGGATTTGAACTCACAATCTGTTAAAAATCACATAGTCACATTAAAGCAATATTTTCATGGCTTAGAGACTGTACACATTTAAATCTTCCCAGAGAGGATTTTGAGCATTTTTGATCCAGTGCAGCATACTTAACGCATAATTCAAGTCTGCTTGCTGTAAAAATTTACAGGCAGGGATCTTAGTATCACTAGTCACACATCAAAGCTGCACACTTAAAAATGTGGCAGTGACAAAACTGTTGGATAGGGTGTAAACATCATCAAGCTCATTGTTATGCAGCACTTGCATTGGAATAATGGGGGAGATATTGTTAAATATTGCATATATTTTCACTCTTCTGGCAGAATTTGTACACATAACATATAGCCCTGTGTAATTTCCAGGCTTGGAAAATCTCTGGATGAGAAAAAGCTTCTGAAACTTTCCTGGATTCTCAGGACCCTGTTGCCATTACTTCAAATAAGCTTTTACATGAAACATGGACAGAAGGGAACACAGGGCATGTTTATGCCATAGTTTATGTTTCACTTACTCATTGCTCTTTATTGAAATTTCCCCCAACTGACGATAAAATGCTTATAAAGCACTGGGCGGATAATTTGCAGGCTCTCCTGCTGCTCTGTTTGTTATAAAGCTACTCATGTCTCCAGGAGAGTCTTTCTTCCTTTTGGATTTATGAGCTTCATGAACCACTGTTATTCTCCATCACAGGAGCCAGTGATGCCATGACATTATAGCAGAAAGATTTGAAAACTTACAAGTAAGCACTTGAACCAAACTGCTGCTCTTAATAAGTGTCTCTTGTCTTCAGTGTGGTCTGAGGAAGATCTAAGCAAGCTAATGAATGAAAAGAACAAACCAAGTCCTGCACTAATCCTGCAAGTTCTGCTGCAGGGTAAGCAGTGCAAGTGAGACAAATCCTCTGCCGGGATAAACTGTATTTATCAGTGGCAGGATGCTGATACACGGCTCCACTGATGGGTGATGGGCCTACTTTGCATAAAGGAGCCCGAGTCCAGGTCTGCTTAGATTCTTCAGATGAGGGCAGTTGGATGTATGAGACTAAATACAATTAAATTTAACTTCAATGAATATAACTTCCACCTTACTGAGAGGCCTTTCACTGCAGCTCACCTGTTCACTTAGGTAGCCTTCTGCCCCTAAGAGCTCTAGATTCACTCAAATACTTTTTTTCCCAGGGCCATTCTTAACATTTTCTTTCTTGATAATTTCAAACCAAAGAAGAGGAGGTGGGGGAAAAGGGACCCCTTCCTTAAGACTGGCTGCAGACTGCTGGTCACCTTGTTATTTCCGTTAAGGAGCACATTTCTGCCTACCATGGCAGGACACAACACAGAGAAAGGCAGTCCCATGGCTAAGCCAGCCCTGGGCCATTTAGGAAGTTATAAGTCATAACCCACACCTTCATCTCCACCTGGAGACCATTAAGAAGCCCATGTAAAACCTGGAGCACATGGTTCATTGGCTCCCAGTGAGAAGCCCAGAATTAAAAGCATGTCCTGTTCTGAGCCCCACTGTATAACCTGCTGTTATCAAAGAGACAGTTCTCAGTCCCAGCTATTTCCTTTAGCTAGAAAAGCGTGGAGAGCATAACAGAAGTGACTTGCCCAGTGCTCAGGAGTAAGTCAACAGCAGCACCAGATATACAACCCAGGTGTGTTGGCTGCAAGACACCTCTAGCAAGGCTGTTGCTGCCTTTGGCTCTTTTGC
Organism: Buphagus erythrorhynchus; assembly: GCA_013400855.1. Taxonomy (NCBI): domain Eukaryota; kingdom Metazoa; phylum Chordata; class Aves; order Passeriformes; family Sturnidae; genus Buphagus; species Buphagus erythrorhynchus. The sequence goes on from VZTT01009568.1 coordinate 21,439, forward strand.
TGGATTCCCAGAGACAAGTGGGTTGAGCCAGTTGAGCCATGCTGCCTGTTGGGGCAAAACTTGAGAGGATTCCAGTCCCTCCCCACCCTAAATGTCCCTGCCTGCAGAGCCAGCTGGCTCCCTCCAGGCTCAAAGCAGAGTGTACTCTGGCTGTGCTCCTGCACAGCCTGGCTGGCCAGGGCATTTACCTGTAGGGCCACCCCACACCACAGACATCTCTGTCAGTCTCCCCAGTGCTGTCCAGGGGGATGCTAGTATTGGCTGGAATTTATGTCTGTAGGTGAGCAATCCTGCCAAAACAATGAGACCTTCCACCACACACAATGCTCAAGCAATGTTGTCAATTCTATGTATTAGTTATAAAAGCTCTGCTGTCTTCTGTTACTCTGTAATCATCACATCTTTAATCACAGCACACATATCTCAGCAACTGTACTCATTACAAAACCACCATAGCAAAATGGGGAACAATGACATGCTCCTTCTTTTTCATCGTGATTCTGTGGGATTGGGAAGTCAGTGCAACGCAGATCATTTAGCCAGCAGTGGAAAATGGATGGCGACATGCCATTGGGTGCTTTGAAAAGCTCAACCTAGGTGACTCTGTTAAAAAGTATTCAAAAGCCCCAATTACAATCAGTTAAAAGCAATAAGCATTCAAATTATTTTAAAACAAACTTTAATTAATTTCAGCATCTATTTAACTTAGGCTGATTAGTCAAATCTGATTTTCTGAAAAGAAACAATAAACACCTGCTAATGATGATTTACATATTACTGCTCACATGGCCTGCAGTGTGCTCTGAGGTTCTGCATGGCACAGAGAAGCAACACTGTGCTGTGGCAGCGACCCCCAGCTTGCACCACCAGGTACAGAGAGCAACAAAAATAATTCCTGGATAAAATGCCTAGCCATGCCCTAAAATAACATAATGGTATTGGTATAAGCAACTGTCCTGGAAAAGCTTTCCTCTTTTTTAAGTGCTCTTTGAGAAAAAAAAAGGTAAAACAACCTGAAGTCTGGGCTCAGGGGAACCCAAACTGAAGCTCTGCACAGCCTGACCTTGGTACAGACCTGAACTCAAGGATACCAAGTGAGAAGATTTTCAGGTGGCTGCATTCAGAATAATGAGAAGGGCTTAACCTATTGTTTAGACACCACTTCCCTCTAAAACCAGTGGAAAAAAAATTATCATTAGCTATAAACACATAATTTAGCCAACAAAGTCCTTTATTCTCCACTCATTATATAGGGAGACAGGACGTGATAATCCTGCATAGTCAGGAGGCTAAATCCCTCTTTACACCCAAGACTTCTTTGTGGGAGGCCTGAATACATCCCCTTCACACCTTTGGGCCTGAACCTTGAAATAATGTAAACATTTAAAAGTCCATGGTATTTTATATTCACAAAGATGATAATGGAATAGCTTTCATATCCTTTCAATGCCAAATCCAGATTAACACAGCAATAGTGGCTCCCAAGCAGTTTATTAGCACTTATACCCAATATGTAGAAATCCTGGAGGGGAAAAAATGGAAAAAGTAAGTCCTGCCAACATATACTGCACACCAAGCTGCAGGATGCTGTATTCCAGGAGTTATTTCAGTTGTAGAAACCACATAGCACCATTACTTGGCATGAAGAGAGGATAAAGAGAGAACGGCCTCTGACAGGTGATGCTTTAAATATTTTGAAGATATGCATCAGGAATAGTTCATAAAAGTGCTTACAAAGAAGCTCTTACACCCACTGGGCTTGGCAGTCCTCACTCTTAAAAAACATGAACTTGGCACAGCAGTCTCCTAAATCTTTTAAACTGGCTTAATCCTCCCAGTAATGAAACGTGCAGTCAGCTAGATGGGTGCATTTATCTGAAACTCACTTATTTACAAGCAACTAAAACATGAAATTAGCTGGTCCCAGAAGGCAGCTTTGTACTTCCCAACTCCTCTGCTATCATAAATCAACCCATTCAAGAGGGTGCCACATTTGTTTTTCCCATTCTCACATTCTGTATGAACATTTACATGCCAAAGATGATCCTCTAGAGATGTCTCTGCATGATTCAGTGATTTCTGGCTTCTGTGGGACGGGACTAGAAGTGCATGTGTGTTTGCAGACATCAGGAGGTTTGCAAAATCAGAAATTCTGGGAGTTTCAAAAGAAGGCTCCATTACCAAACAGTGCTACTGTGGTGCAGGCATCCAATGTGAGCAGTAACACCACATTTCCACCATTCCCTATTTGCAGAGAGCAATCCAGTGAGCAGGAGATTGAGCTGTACTCCACGTTTGCTCCCTTTGTACCCACTGAGGAGGCTCCAGTGCCCAGACAGAGATATGTGCACTCATCACAAACACTCCATACATTCTGGGAATGCTGATTCTGCACAAAGTTCTGGAATTTCCTGCATAGGAAGGGAGACCAGCTTCAACCTATGATGTAAAAAATTTACTCCCCAAACTTTAGCCCAGCTTAGTGAAATAAAGGATTTTCCATGATTCCTCACCATTATATGCCCGGTATCCTGGCTCCATTACATTATTTCTGCATAAGGAAGTCTTCAGTGGTCAAGTAGCACTGATATATATTTTCAGCTTTAGAATTCAAAAGTAGTATTAAATTTTCCCTTTAGGAAATTCCTTACAGAAAATATACTACCACAGCAGGGATCACCAATTCATGACAGCAGAAAATAACACACCTTGGAAGGAGGAAACCTGGGGCAACAAGAGACTGAGGCTCACAACTGGTAGATGAAAACAGCATCACTAAGCCAGCCAGGCCCTGAGCCATCACATAGCTCCTCCATGCTTCATCTCTGACTGGAAGGTTATGCCAGTTGGCTTCTATCAGAAAAAGTGAACAGCCCTTGCAAGGGTAAAACATTTGATGCAAAGTGGTCTGGAGATCAGAATTAGCCTTTTTTTTCTCTTTTATTATGTGGCACATAAGGAAGTTTAAAAAAAAAAACAAAAAAACCAAACAAACAGAAGAAGGGCTGCTTTTCTCACTGTCCTGAGAGAATGGTATATTCATAAATACACCTTCATTTCCCTTTCTACACTGAATTATTACCTGTCACCTGATCATTTCAGCTGCACAACTACTACAAGGATTTCCCTTTATTCTGGAACTCTTTCAAGTACAGGATTTAAAACAGCACAAAGAGCAGCACCAGGCTTGAAAATGCAATCAGGACTGCAGAAATAGGAAAGAATCTGTTTCCACATAAACTTTAAGAAACAGCAACTCTTCATTCATTCCTGTATCCTCTTTGAGGTCTGAAGTAAAGATTTGCTGTAAAAATGAGTTACATGTGAATACACCATATGATGAGTCAGAAAAGCTCTGGGCAAGAATTCAGTAAACCTCAGTTTTACCACTGTTCATATGCTTCTAAAACAAGATCCCAAGGAGCTTGCTGTCAGGCATGGAAGAAACAGGGCATACTGGATATGCAGCTTTTGTCAGCCAGCAAACGGGATGCATGTGTGACATCGAGGTGGCTTCTCACAAATTCTACTCTCCCCCAAACACAGGGGTCCTCAAATTTTGTTGGCCTGAGAAAAACTGTTAACAAAAGCCACTCTGACAGAATCTCAGCCTGCTCTCATCTTGCTTGCATCAATTTGAATGTTTTAATTCCCTGATGGAACAAGCAGCACTGGAGGGTCTCAAAGGCGACACAAGAAGCTGATGCTATAAGAGATGAGCTCTTTTCTGACAGATTTCAAATAATATCTCAAATCTACTCCAGAAAAAGTGAAAGAGTGGAACAGAACAAAATATACAACTTGATAGCAAAGCTCCTTGGTTTTGAGAGCAAAACCTCTATCCTCTGTGAAGAATAAGAAGGAAACAGATGTTCCAGTATGGAATTTAATGGATGGATTGTTAAAGGGATAACATAATTTGTCCTCATATGCATGTCCCTTGCTCAGATCAGTAGAGCAAAATTTTTTCCTCCCAACATAATGATTCTTGCTTAAGGACCAGATTCCAACCAGTTCTTCCATCAGCACCCTGCATTAGAAGCTGCAAAATCAGCCTATGCACCCAGGAGAGCACAGACACTTTCCTCTGTGAGTTCCTGGAAGCAGGCACTTCTTGGTAGGAATAACCTTACCAAGGGCAGGACAGAGAAGAAGGGGTTTCTGGGCAGCTTCACTATAAGCAGTTATGTTACAGGGTCCACATCAGTTCCAAACCCCAGTTATGCAATTGAGTTTCCACCAAACTGACTTTGAAGTGTCCTGACCACAGACAGGTTCCAGCACTCAGGTCTGAAAGCCAACCAAGGCTGCAAGTCTCTCTGATACCCTAATGAGAAAAGTGCACAGCACTAAAACCTCTGTGCTGTTCCATGCTTCCTCAGTAATCTTGAGGCCTTAATGAACAGAGCCTGTCCTCTAGAAGGTCACAATTCGGATTTTACTGCCAGTCCATCCAGCCTCTCTCAGTTTTTCATGTTAGGTTTTGAGCCACTGTATTGGGTACTTCTCAGGTCAGCTCCTTTACTCTTAAGCAGACCCTTATTTATTTACAAACAAAACAGAGAACACCAAGTACATTGCTGGGAAATCAGTAGTTAAGAATGACCATGCTGTGGCCACAAGAGGCCCTACAAAAAAGGTCACCACATGTTTATCCAGCTGCACACTCGGTAGGAGTGTGCTTTATAAGAAGTGCTTTTAGCAACAGCTAACATTTTCAAGACAATATGTCAGCTAACATAACCTTTGAGAGGAGGGTTCAAAGAAAGGTTAAGGGAAGTTAACCTAAATAACTTAAAGAAATAAAGAGAAGTGCTGGAGGTAATTAATATTTGAAAGGAAATAATGTAAAGGAGAAGAAAGCCTTACTTAAGGTTGGCCAAGTGCAATGTACTACAGGAGGTAATAGCTTTAAATTAAACAAGGGCAAGTTTAGACTAGATAACACGAAAAAACTTTCCAATAGGAACAGTAATTCAACAGTGTAGCAGTCTGAAGAGAGAAGCAGCCCAAGCCTTATCAACAGACATACCCCAGTTGAGGCCAGCAAGCACTCTCAGACGGAAAATACCTGGGGTAAACCACAAGAGATCTCACAATTTGACTCAACACTCTATAAAGGCCATTCCAAATCCAACATCTATGATCCTGTAATTAACATACACATCATCTATTAATCTTACATGTTCCAATGGCTACCACTTCCCATTTAAAGCATACTCACCTGACAAAGATGGATGGGGGATTGTAGAACCATAATGTAGCCCTACCATGGATTATTGGGCCAATCCTCCCCTCAGCCATGCATCACATCTCACCTCATATGTGTTATGTTACAGTAAATTTTTGAAGACCTGCACCCTCCCCCAGAAAAGCCAGATGCAAGAACTAAGCTGAAAAAGCTAAGTGTTTCAGATATGGGTTTAGCAGCATGTTTAGCTGACCACAGTTTGTAAATGTGCTAAAATCTCTAAAAATGAAAATTATTGGATCTTCTAACAGCATGGCACCAGTTCAAATTTTATGAGTATTTGCCATGATATTTATAATTCTGAAAGATTCATATTTTTTTCCTCAATCTCATTATTTTCATTGAGCCTCTAATATCAGCTGTTAATATTTTCTTGTTTGCAAGGACAGTTATTCAACTGAATTTCAAAAAGATCTGATGGCTTCAAAGGCAGGGAATAGAAAATAAAAAAATTCACATAGTATGAAAGAGGAAACTGGACAAGATCTCCCCTATCACACATACACAACATAATTAGCAGAACCATTGCTTCACTCTGATTAAAACCATATTCTTCACAGCAGTTGTTCTGTTGAGCATGTCTATAAACCTAGACATTCCCTCAAGATTAAAATTTCTCAGAAAAGTATGGGAATTTGAAGACATCCCACAGAAAACTAGTAACTGGCTCCAAAAATACAGTGAGGGTATGAGTGGGGCAAAGAACTGAGGGATTAGGGCCAGATGAACTGTGATATTTCTGTGCTTAGCCACTACTGAAATCTGAGAGACACTGTCCTGTGCTAGGCTAGAATGAGAGAGTCAGAAATCCAGCCATGAAATGAGGGCTCCTGGCTTTTCTTCCCAGCTTCACCATTTGCTACCAACAAGTCTGTGTGCATAATAATTCAGTGCAGGCTTGCAAAGGTTGGTTTATGGACTTTGAACCACTTGACTTAAGTTTGGGTCCTGCCTTCCCCCACTGCTGTGAGATGAGGCAGAATGAAGCCTTAAAGGACTTGCCTGGGTGACTTGGATGCAAGATGTGTAACCTTGGCTCTCAGCTCAGGGTTGAACCTCAGAACCACAAAGCTTTTTACTGCTGAAAGTAGAGGTTCCATCTCTGAAGCAGATAATAACAAAATCATCAGCTGGCAACAAATAATGAGCTTCTGATAGCCACTCATGCCGAGATGCTTTCTCTGTCATCACACAGGCAATGTCTGTGTCATGTCCCTTTCTCCATGGGCTGTGCCCCACCGCCATCCTGGGTGCAGATTACCAGGTGGACTTCTAGATGAATACAATTCAGCTTGCAAGAAGAAATATCTAAGCTGAATAAAGTTCAGTAAGAAGTAAGTTTCATTTCTGCAAAAAAAACTCATGGATCACTTCTACTGGCCAAGACTCTCTCAACACAGCACCTCATCATGTGTCTGTTAAAGAAATTGTTCTCTTTACAACCTCTGTTGCCTTAGAGCACGTGTCACATTCTGCTCCAACTCTGTCACTCTCTGCAGAGAATTTCACATGCTCCTGTTCATCCTTAGAGTAACGCTAAGGATTCCTGTGAATCCTTCACAGGAAAATGAAAGAGAAAAGCCCAAAGCTCCAGGTTACTGTGGCAAGACTGACACATTTGCTGGTCTGCTCAGGGAGTCAGAAACCAGTGCTAAAGTATAAAATTCTTTCTGTAAGTTAAATTACCTTTCCTCTGAGGAAAAAAAAGCTGCACAGAGTTCTATTAAATATGGCTGTCTTCAAAAACCACATGACCATATATTTGCCAAAAATTTAATGGAGCTAAGTTGGCCACAAAGTATGAGCTGGGTGTTTGAAGAGGTTTCAGCTCATCAAAGGAATAAGATATTTAGAACAGCTAACAGGGATAAGAAACCAAACCTACATTAAGGGGGAACTCAATAAATGAATTGGAGAAATTGCAGGATTATCTTATCTACATCAAGATCGTATTTGGGAAAATAGTTTTCTTGTAAGTCATTGACTTGCTTCCTAGCATCAGTTTCAGAGAGGTCCAGCAATGTTACAAGGTGATCTGTGATTTCCAAGTTTAGGTTGATGGTTACAGGTAACATGGTCTTTCAGAATAAAAGCTCTATTTGTGGATATAACCAGCTTAGACTTTGCCTACATTCATTTTTAGTTATTCCTGCATCATATCAGATGGTAAATGCCTTGAACTGCATGTGTGAAAGATAGGAGTGAAACAAGCATTGTTTGGTGACATTTCAGGTTTCTTCAAGAACTACCCAGGAGCCCACCTACTCCACACCCACCCCACAGCTGCCTACACCCATACCCTCCAACAACAAGCGTTCACCCTGTTGCTCCCTGATGTCTCAAGCTGAAGTAGATGATGCAGTTTCTCCATGGCTGCATTGGGCACTGGCTTCAGCTCTTCCTTTCCAGCAAAACAGTGGCAGTGCCATGACTAATTTGTCTACTTTCCCTACAGCTTAGCCTGTGTCTAGGTGTACCCAGTGCCTGCAGCAGAGGGTGGCTCTCTGTGTGCCTCAGAGCACAGCTGGGGCACTGCCATCGTCTGTGCAAGGGAGGAAAATGGGCAGCAGAACTCTGAGTAGCTGCTGGCAATGCCTGTACATCACACACACACACATCTGCATGGATTGATTCCCTATACGAGTGTGATTCCTCCCCACGCAGCCCCACCAGTCACTGCCACTCGCCCCAAGGAGCTGCCTGCAGGAGTGTGGAGATCAAAACCCACCCTCTGCCTGGAGTCCCACATCAGACATCAAAGGCATTCACACTCCAGAACAGGTTTCTGTGAGCCTTTTATTAATACTGTACATTCCTTAGGTGCCTGAAATTGCTGAGTTTCTAGCTTACCGTCTAACAGCTCATAGGGGCTTATTATTAATGGCCCAGTAAAACAATATACAGCCTATTGTATCTGAATTCAGTAGTTGGCAATGACCAACTTAGAGAAATTATTTCAGACCTATGGGTTTTCTAAGGCCTTTTGAAGGTAATGGCAGTAAAATATGCATATATTAATGTTACTTGCAGAAGGCAGAATATAGTGGCAGTATGAGCAATAATGCAGCACTGCATAATAAAATTTGAAAATTCTTTTCCCTAAGTGTAAATATAAAATACCTCTGGGGGACATATCTAAAGAAAGAGTGTTTCAATAACACATAGTTAAACGCAAAATTATATTTTTCAAAGCTAACCAAGTATAGTCTAATAAATAAACTATAAAATAAAACAACATTTTATAAGGAAGACTCATACTGTACTTCCAGCTTTTTGCCAGTCTTAAAATCATTATTTAATACGGACAGCTTTAGTCACAAAATTTCAAGAGTTTATTCAATATCTTTTATGTGCTTTACAAGGTTCTTAAAGAATTTATTTTCTCTTTCCCTTACAGATTGGAAGGTGGGCAGTGATATATGAGCTTTCACATTTTATTTATTCACCAAACTGTTCCAGATGTGATCCCATCATTTATCCACTGACACATCAAACCTGCTGTGTGACCTTTACAGTGACCTCTTTACAACATTTGCTTTCATGCTCTAAAAGTTATAGCAGCTTAACAGTGCTTGCTTCAGTGGGAAGAGAAGAGAACTGATATTTGGGAAGGGGGGGGGAAGCTGTAATTTAAAAATAATAAAAATTTAATTACTCTCCTACAATATGAAAACTAAGTCCAGGTGGTGAACTAGCCAGTGGAGCTATATTTCCAGAAATGTTTCAATCATATTTCACTACAAACAATATTTCACTCTGGATTTGGAATGTAATGTATTTGCACAGGCTAAATTTAGCAGGCACTGTCTTTCTCCCCTTCTTGTGATTTGTCACAGCAATAGGCATTCTTGGGGTGATACACCTTTCCTCATTATATATCAGCAAATAAAATGAGAGTCCATCTGTAGTTTTCCTTCTTAAAAGGAAAAATTGCTTACAGTGCATCCAAAATTTCCATTAACTAAAAAATATCTACGTCACTGCGACCTTAGCATTATGCAAAAAAAACAAATTTTGGCATCATATCTTAGGGAGTCAGTGAGTACACAAAATTATTCCAGATCATTCATTCCAGGCAGCTCCCAAAGCCCAGGCTTCGTCAGCTGGGACTTCTCAAGTGTGGTCAAATTTTCCTTAGTACTTTTTTTGTTTTATGTACTTCTACACTTGGGCTGATACCAGCAGTAGACAGGCCTCCATTGTGGTTCACACAATATTTATGGCCCAAGAGGCAGCAGAGAATCTCAAGAAGCGCACACATACACACACACACACACAGAGGCAGATGTACCTACACACAGTCTGAATCCAAGAGAGCTGTAGCCAAGGGAAGAAGCTTTGATAGCATGAAAATGATGCTGCAAGAATACTAACTAAACTCTCCCCACACTTCAATTTCACTTACAAGAATTCCTACTAACTCCAACAGAAGTATTCAAGTAATGTGCAAGTAAGCAACAAGTAAAACCTGGGGAAGGCTGTATCAAGAATTTATGGATAGTCTCTTGGTTTCCATGTCATTAGCTGTTTGCTCTACCCATATCCACTTCAGGTTCATTTCGCAACAATGTCTGGATTTTTAATTCCTATCAAAGAAAAACCTGAATTGTGAAGCACTGAAGAACCCCATAAACTTTTCACTAGTCCTTGCCTCCCTTCCCTCTCTCCTGATCACAACAATGATCACAAGGGTCATGTACCACTGCAGTGCAGACATCTGGCCTGTAGAGGTACCAAGTGACCTGAGCCCACACTGCAGAATCTCTCTGTAAAAAACCAGAGGAGAAGAATAACCACAGAAAACCCTGCCAGAGCTATACACAGATACATGTGGTTAATCCAAACATGGGCTTCTATTACAGTGACTTTTAGCACAGACCTAAAAACTGAGCGGAAGCTGAGCCTGTAAGATTTATGCTTGAAATAGGAAATCAGATTCACTCCTGCAACATTTCCCCCCCACCTCTACAACACAATGCTCTGAAACTGGGTTTTCCCTTTCTTTGTTTGGGGTTTTTTTTGCTTGTTTTTTTTTTGTTTGCTTTTTTTGGTTGGTTTTTTTTTGTTTGTTTGTTTTTTTGTTTTGTTTTGTTTTTTTTAATTTTTCTTTGTTTTGTTTTGGTTTGGTTTTTTTGTACAATTAATGGGGTTTCAAAGTAAGATCTTAAACAGCTTTGGTTTTGTAACATTAGTTCATCAATAATGGAAAAATTACGTCAAAGAAAATACACCTGTTTCTTTAGGTGTAAATCAAAACACAAAGCGAAGATGGTAGAAAAACAATGCATTAATCTCATGTGCTGTGAAAATAGGTGAATGATACAACTAGTATGTCTGAAGATGCCAGAAGGAGAATACTCCAAAGCTCTCTGGAAATACTGGTTCCAGGTTAAGTGATCACAGAATGATTACAGTAACACACCACTACTGAATGATTAATTCTCAGAAAATAAAAGAATGGGCAGTCCTGTTTTGATCACTTCTCTGGTTCACAGACTTAAATTTCAGCTGGAGTCCTACTTCAAATAAAGAGAGCTGAGATTTGAAACTTTTTAAATAACACTCAGAAATAAAATTCAAGTGAGCTCCCCTGCTTGCCTTCTATCGCTTATCCCTGCTAGCAAGGAAATGCAACTGTTGGCTTTTGAAAGCCACAAATTTGCAAGGGTCTGGGGCATGAGCTGGCAGAAGGCTCAGACTTCTTGATGTTTGTAATTGAAAAGGACATGAAGTAATGAAGTAATTTCCCTGTCCCTATTCTCCATGTTTATCAGAGGCCTGTCTGCAGTAGAGGAAGGGTGACATGGTAATCTGAGCCTCCACAGAAAACCTGCTTTTTCTCCAAAGTTATTTCAATTTCCATGAGCGCTGGCAGAATTTTGGAAGGAGTCCAGGCGAATGAAGGAATTTGGCTGCTCTGAAAATATCATACAGGAACTTTAAAAACTGAACTGATTTATGCTCTGTAATGTTTTCAATACTGTATAAATTAAGTTTGAGTTCCTAGCCTGGATTTTAAGAAGAAATTTTATATGTTATGAGCCATGAAAGAACTAGAGGAAAAAATATCTTGTTGTATGATAATTCCATCTCTCCCATAAGAAGTGCTAGACTTTGCATATATAATGCATTCAAAGGAATAATATGGAAAATGCATTACTTTGTAACATCAAAGGATGTTCCAGAATACCTTGAGGTCCTGACAGTTATTTGGAGTTTGCTAATATCACACAGCACTGTGAAATATATTAGCAATAGAAAGTTTGTATGTTCTGTTCATCCCTGACTGACTGTAGAGTTGGGCTTGGGAAGAGTGTAGGCTTCTGAAGTACAGAATCTAGAAAGAGTAACCTAACTGAGGGAGAAAATTATCTCCTGCAGAGGACTGTTCAGAGCTACCTTTAGTTTTTCATGTGCAGATGGCAGTGCCTGAGCGCTGTCCCCTGCAGACTTGCCTGTGACAAACACTCCAAGCAGACATGTCCACAGCACAGTCCTGGGAAGTCCTGTAGCATCAATAAACAGCCCTATGCTTTCTGAGGCTTTATAATAAACTGTGAGGTTTTCAAAGGAACCACAATTTGCACATCTAGCAAATATAAATATGTTTATCCATGGTGCCCTGTCTTCTCACAGAGGGAGATACAGCTGTAAATAGCTAAATATATTTTCCTCTTTTAGTCAGCCATGAACACAACCTCATCTGGGGATCTGAAGGTTGAAGTCACAGTTGATCCCTGATTTGATTAACAACCAGTTTCCTCTGAGATTTCTTGTTTCTGGTTCAGAGATCAGCACATACAAAAGGCCACTATCAGTGATCCATCCTCCTCTGTGCTAACAAACATCCACTGCAGCCCATGAACACTCAAGAGCTGCAGAATAGGCAGCTTGGGGCTCAAGCTGGTCCCCAGCTTCAAGCCCTGAGGAAGAGCATCAGGAGGCTAAAATGAGGAAGCTACCTTCAGAAGTGTGGAAACAGAAGCTTAGGAGGAGATCGCTTTCATCTGGAGCCTGAAAGAAAAATTGTGAAGTTAGCAGAAATCAAGGGAGACACCAGAGAAGCGAAATTACAAAATTAAAGCTGTGCTGGTTGTCAAACTCCCCTTCAAAAAATAGAAGAGTGAAGCAGGTGAGGAGCCATTCACCAGGTAATCAGGAAAGAAAAACAGTTATTAATCAGACATCCCTTTCAGAAGCAGACGTGTACCTTCAGCATGCAGACACGTGTCGGGTTGTCACTAACATTCCCTACAGAGTTGAAGGGAGCAGAATCTATTGTCCATAACAGATGTTACCCACCACCATTCTTCTGTCCCTGCACTTTGAGTCATCTTTGAATAAAAGAGCTCTAAATTTTCTGGTTGTGATCTTCAGTCCATGATTGCTTGTAACGGCTGTCATCACCTGTCACGTTTCTGTGTGCAAGCATTCAACTTCATGCCTTTCCACATGGAAATGAGACAACTATTATACCAAAATGATTGTGCATGGGCACATTAAATTTTTTTTTAAACAATAAAATTAAATTAAAAAATAAGAAACAGACAAAGTCAAGACTCCTCTTCCAGGACAGATGTTTCTCTCTCTTTTTCCATACTGTGTGCTACTCACAGTGTTTAAAATACATATTGTCACACAGTTCTTTGAATCAAGACAACAACCCCTCTTATCCTGCCTTTTGTGACAATAATAATTTCAACCCCTTTTTGCCTGTTGGGACAGGCAACAATCCCACCCTTTCAGCAAGTCTCTTTTTCCAAAGTGCAGAATTTCTCTCCCCACCACACGTCCATAATCCAGGCATAATGGAAGCATGAACTACAACTAATCCTGGACAAAACCCCCACCTTCCATACCTGTGAAAACAGAACAGTGATAAAATCCAAGCCTATTCTTAGTTCTGTGGAGAAACCCAGAAATCTAACCTGTTGGGAATGGGTGTTTTCAGAGACACTCCCAGCAGAGTGGAGAGAGCCATATATTTACAGTGTAATTAAAATTGTATTTTTCCATTTTATTTTCCACTATATGGCCTCATTTTTTCTCTGCTGTAGTATTCTGTGGGCCTTAAAGAAGTGCCTCTGTATCTTAGTACACTGAGGTCTTGGGATATTACTTGAAAACAGTACACCAAGAGGAAATTGTGCAATCAATTCCATGAGAATGCCTCCCTCAGCAATAAACACTGCCTGTGCCAAATAAATGGGTGATGTGCGTCATAAATTTCCTTTTCCTGTCAGAGCAGCCACAAGAAATTGATGAAGTTATGTAAAAATAAAAATGTGTTATTTGCTCTAGCGCGCACTGCGGACCGGACACTGGGACCTGCACCGTGTCTGCCCAGGCTCCCAGCGCCACACAGCCCAAGGCACAGCTCCTCACACACAAAGGAAAGCACAGCCAGTGCTTCTCACAGTCTCACTGTGCTAGTTCCAGCCCAAAAGTTCACAAACAATGAAGGAACACCCGATTTTTTGTGTTCAACTCAAGCCCCTGTCAGATACCACTTGCTAAAGAAGAGGTGTTTACCACTTGCTGCAAATCAGACCTGGGCACACAGTCTTGGCTGCGCAGCCCGAGCTTGCCAGTCCAAAACCACTAGCTGCTGGACTGTAAAGTCAGGATCTTTTCTTCCTTTTTTCTCGGTAGTATTTTTCCCACTAACTGAGCCCACAGAGTGAGAAACTTGCCTTGCAATTACATCCCAGCAACCTCACCCACCACTGTTACGTAAACTCAGCTCCTCATCTGGCATAGATACTCACAGGATACCAATTTAATGTAACTCAAAAACATCACTCCAAGTGGGGATTCAGCAACAACATAATTTTGGATTACTTTATTTATTTTAGTATTCTTTATTGTACCCCATTCCAGTGATATTCCCAAGTGCAGAAGTGTCACATACTGCAGCAAAAGCCTCTGACCCCAAGCCCCTCAGGTGCTGGGCAGTGACACCGTCCACATCCCTTCACTCAGACTATTCCTTCCCAGGACACACACTGACACTAATTAGTATCAATTCTACCTCTCCATCATGTCTGCTCACATTCCTCCTCATCTCTTCTTTACCAGCCACTTCTGTAAGATTCCTGGGTCAACTGGAGGCAAGAGAGAGCTGTCAACACTGATACAGTAGAAATACAATTCAAGCGGCTGCTATTTGTGTTTTATTTTTAGACTACTTTATTTTTTCCCCTCCGATTCTATAATATTATTCTTTCTCCTGGGTCAAACATCTGTTGTATAAAAAGCAGACTCATTTGGATTATCAAGCTTGCATCTTTCCATTTACATTTTACTCTAGTTGCCTCACTAGGAATTGTCCTCTGCTGTCCTCTGATATTTCACAAACAGGTCCATAGGAATATCTTGGCATGACTTTGGCACCCATTACCACTCCACAGGCCTTAATGTGATAAACTGCAACTGCTCCACAGCAGGATTTACATGTCCATACTGCCCTGAGAAGCAGGGAGCATAGCAGCAAGGGGTGCAGCCCCCTCTTCCCAGTTTTGCTGCCTGCTCCATAGCTGCAAGGGGCTGCATCAACAACCTCCTGTACTGCTGCTGCTGAGGGCTTGCTCTGGCCACAAAAAAGTCACCAGTGACTGCCCTTAACAGTCTATGCAGGCATGACTATAATCTGTCAAAAATCATATAGAGAAAAATATCAGCAACTGTAATCTGGCTCTAGTCTCTAAGGTTTGAGGTCACCTACATCAGCCAGGCATCTGGCCCTGGGCTGGCTGCAGGTCCCACCAAGCAAGGGCTTTCTGTCCTGTTAGAGCTCACGAACAGTGAACCAAACCAACCCTGAAAGTGAAAATCAAATTCCTACATCCAAAGCTGATTAAGTCCAGCAAGAGTAAAGCTATTCAAACTCATGGAGGGCTTTGCAGCTCTGGCACTGGCCCCTATGCTTGAGGACCACTGGCAGCACTCAATGCCTTTGTTTCACTCTTTTACTTCTCAAAGAATAGAGCGAGAGAAAAAAAATTAAAGGAAAGATCCCAACTCTTTGGAAACACAAGATTAAATCAATGCTATTGATGTCATCCCACCTGGCATTTCATACACTGAAATGCCAAACTTTCCCCCTCCAAGTCAAGAGTTAAGGCAAGCAGGACAGACAAAGATGACAGTGGTTGGCTAGATGTGATCCTCACAAGCAAAGTTGTCATTCTCATGACTCATTCTCATGAGTAGAGTTCCTTCAGCCATCAGGGGACAGATCCACACAGGAGCCAATGAAGAAAGGACTCTCTTGCCTGGAAGGGCAGAGAGGAACCTCAGGAAGCCAAAGAAGACTCTGATGAGGCCACATCATTTTTCCTGTGGCTCAAACCTGACCTTTAGTGCTTGCTTTCCTCTTCTGTTGCTACCTCTGCTTTCTAGCAATAGTGAGGATCAGAGCTGTAATAGTTTCCATCACATCTTTCATTTAAAAAAAGCTTGACTTTTCCATAAGGCTTTGCTCTAAAAAAATGACAATTTACAAACATGAAAATCTTTGCTTGTACTTCCTAAGTGTAAGGGGGGGAAAAGAAAGGCTATCTCCAAATGTTCACATTTGTTCTTTTAGGTAAGTAAGTATGTTCCCTCGAATTCTTCTAAATTGCTAGGACAGGATGGATTTCCACAGCAGACTTTCTTCCCCTGAAGACAGTACAAAGAGACCACAATGTGAACAACCATGCGTAGAACTGATTTTCACTCTGGTCTGAACCTTCAGGATATTTCTGAACAGCAGCAAAACCTTTACTGCTGACCATGCCAGCAGTAATTTTGCCATCACAGGTCTGGCCACAGGAACATCTTCCCAGCTTTCTGCTAAGAACGCAATCCCAGAGGAGCACAAGAGCAACTCCACATGCCCTCCTCCTCCCAGACACAGCTCAGGTAGGAACATGAACCCACCTAACTCCACTTCCAGAGGCAACATGAAGGACACTTCCCTGCTCCTGACTACCAGATTCCTTTTGGGAGACCAAGTTCAGGTGACCCTGGGTGAGGGTGCAGCCTGCCTGCCATCCCACCACAGCACAGGAGGCTCAGGTAGGAGGATGGAGACAGATGCACCATCTCTCATGCTCAAGGGTTGTTGCCAAACCCATTGAGGAGCTTACACCCAGGCAGGCAAAGTCTTGCAGTCCTTCAGTCAACACACAAAGACCAGATATTTCCAGAAATGAAATCTTCCCAACATCATCTCTTTCAAACAGATTTTTCTTGTTGAACCTTGACAAGGAACAGGCTCTTTTGCTACAGCAGTAAAAATCAGCATCCTCTGCTGAGTACTTCCCCCTTTTTCCTGCTGTTGGCTTCAGCCCATAGCAAGGCAAGAACCTCCAGACTCTGTTGTGTCCAAAATCTCCCTCTGCCAAGACATCCAAGAAATCGAGGGGGATGTTTTGGAGGGAGATTGTGGACTTGCATCCATAGCCTAGAATTACAGTGCTCCTTGTCTAGAAAAAACTGCTGGGAGCTGCGAAAGAGTGGGATTTTATACAATGGTTTGAATAGCTGATGGTTTCAGTCCAGTCAAAAAGCCTCACAAGGGCCTGACTTTGCAGCCTGAAGTATTTCTGTTCCCAAAGGGCATGGGGATATGGAGAATCATGACACAGTTTTTATGGTTAACTGAATACTTCTGCTCAATCTTTGAAGGGCTTGGGGTTTGTTTGAATTGTGAATGATGGCTCCTATCCCAGCTCTGCGTGTGACATACTCCTCTATTGACAGAGTTCACACTCTAAGCATCAGTCAAGAATCCACACATACCCTGAAAGTTGCTGGCACACACAGTGTATAATTAAGATCATATGACACTTGGCATTTCTTTCCCTTGCCCAGCTACAACCAAGAAAAGGACCAAACAAATCTCTTTGCCCTTAAGAATTGGAAGGTAAATCCTATAATTTGACTTTTCCTTACATGCCTTCATTTCTAGCCGTAATTTCTATTTAAATGTTTCTTTATACTCTCCACAGCCACCATTGTCATGGCACATTTTAGCATGCTCATTTCCTGCAAGTTAACAAGGAAGTATTTTTAAAAAACAGGTAAAATAGTTAAAAGAACAAGATCCCAGTCAAAATCTTTCTGGGATGGATGGTTCTATGAGCAGGGAAGTAACATGAGCAGCACGAAGTGGATCCTCACCTAAGTGGTGCCGAGAGATTATTTTGACAAGTTACTCTACAGACTTGAACGTAAAGGGATAAAAGGTTGGTTTGGCAAGTTGAAAGATCAAGGATAATTCCACAGATTTTTACAGCAATAGTCCGTCCTGCCTCAACACGTTTAAAAAGCAAGAACAATAGCTTTTCCTTTTCTTATTAGAGGCCTATTTTAGCATTTTGTGCATCAGTCTGTTCATTGATGTATCAGTCAATGAAGAAGAAAAAAAGCACTATTTTTGAGAAATACTAATTGCTATCATTTAGGGTGTTGTCAGAATTGTGACTTATATGTACTTAATGTACATACACGTCTAAAATGCTTAGCCTTCCTTCAGTGGTCAGGGCTGCTTAAGAGTGGGGCAGAAGAAATGAGCATTTTGACAGTTTGACAAATGCATTTCTTAACTGGCACAGATGTGTTGTATGGACTGGCCATGGGCATTGATTGACATGCTTACCATAATCCAAGGGAAAGCAAAATAAGATTGCCTCTTGTACGGCTCAAATGAAATCAGCTGTCTTCTACAGCTGGGTAAATTCAGAGCAACTTGCTGAACTTGCTCTGAATATCCCCCAGGGAAAAAAAAAAAGGAGGATTTTAGTACTGAATTTTTATGATTTGAAACAGCCAACACATTGTGAACTCCTCTGTGCGGAAGGAAAGCCACATCTGAGAGTTTCAACAGTCAGTTTGCGTAATATTCCATGCCCTGCCTTCAGTTTAATTACTGAGTTGTTCCTCTTCTACAGCAACAACTTTGATTTCTTTTCATACAAATCTAAGTGAAAAAAGTATTATTCATCCTGCTGCCAAGCCTGTAAGTAACAACCCCTCACTGGAGATGTGTCTTCAGGACCTAGAAGCAAGTTGACTGAACAGCCTCTCTTCCCAGGCAGGGGTGGAGGAGAAACAATGTATTAGGGAACAATAAATCAACCCCCAGCTGGGGAGAGGAGAGAAGGAAGGAAGAAAAGAGGAAAACAAAAAAGAAAAGAAGAAATTGATAGAAGAGAGCAAGAGAAAGGCAGAGAGAAATATAATGTAGCATATAATATATAATATATATAACATATAATTGTGTAAAACACATTATACAATTGTAGAAAAATATAATTGACTTCAAAACTCCCAGCCTCTGTTAAAGGGAAACCTCCTTTTTGCTCCTCAGATTTCCTCTTTAGATGCTAAGTGTATGGGGTGGGAAGAAGCCTGCTGAGGAAAACCCAGCACTTTCACCTTTGTGCACAGGTTCTTCAGGACTGCTCTTTGCTGTCTTATGCTACAACACACTGGTACAGTGACCAGCACTGCTGACAATATTCCAGGTGGGATCCAATGCCTTTGCCAGCAACAGACATATTGCCTCTTTTGGTTTTTTATCCTGTCCCTACATAAATGCAGCCTTGTCTCTTGCTTGCCCT
Organism: Buphagus erythrorhynchus; assembly: GCA_013400855.1. NCBI lineage: Eukaryota > Metazoa > Chordata > Aves > Passeriformes > Sturnidae > Buphagus > Buphagus erythrorhynchus. The sequence goes on from VZTT01009568.1 coordinate 40,300, forward strand.
TTTGCCACAGATGCAATCTAGGCAAACTAACTAAAGGAAACTAACCCACCATCACATCAAATCTCTCTCTTCATCCCTCTGCTGAATACTCGCTCTGTTAAGGCATATTCCCCAGACTGATTCCCTCCTTCAAGATTAATTACTCTACATTTCTCCACATTGAACTCCATTTTACCATTTGTTAGCAGAGTCATTGAAGAGATTTGGCCCTGGTGAATCTGCTTAGGCTGTGCGCAGTCGTGGGGAGAGTTTACACCAAATTATCTCTTCCCTCGGCCCATTGCAAAGCTGGAGTAACTCCTAAGACATCAGCAGTACACATGCACACAGTGTTCCTGAGAAGGAGTGTTTCATCGCATTATTTTACTGCTGTTTTATTTTGTTTAATGATTTGTTCTGTTGTTTGTACCCCCCCCTTTGTTATAGTTCAGTTGCCCTAATTCCCGCCTTTCCCTAATCAGTCAATCCTAGTCCCAACCCACTTTCCAGACTGTTCCCTGTCCTTCTCCCTAATCCCCTCTCAAGCCTATGCCAATCCCTCCTAGCCCCTCCTATCCTTCCAGGATTTTCTGTATCAGTCATCCCCTTCCTGGTATACGATTTGATGTTACATATGTTTCCCCGCCTATGTTTCCCCCTATTGGTTGTATGTATAATTAGTCCCGCCTTATGCTACACCCCTAAATTGTGGCGATTGGTTGCTGTATTGTACCCTCCCTTGTGGGAGGTCCCCTATTTAAGTTGCTGCACGCCTGTGTTCCTTGCCTTTTGTGGTTCCCATCCCTTTGATCTCAGTTGTCCTCCCTTCCATTTCCCCAGTAAACCTTCCCTGGAACCTCGAAAGGACTCTCTCTCAATCCTTCGCTCCTCTCCAGACGTGTGCACGGCCGTAAGGGTTCAGAGCCCTACCCACATTCTGGGTTCCCCGGGATCCTGGAAGTGGGCCACTCTCGGCGCTGGTCTCGCCTCCAGGGCTAGCTGGGCGAGTCAGAGCAGGGTGGAGGAGGTGAGCCGCGTCAAAGGAGACTTGCTCTTTACAAGGTCCAGCAAACACAGACTGCTCTGAAACACATGGTAGTACAGCCCCTTGCCACAGCCCCAGATGCACCTTTTGACTCCTGACCTTGCTGACAGCTGTTCCCACCTAGCAAAGACATGAAAGGACTCTGGGCTGGTTGGGCTGGGAAGTCAGAAGGGGGTCTTGCTAGGATGCTTTGCTGCTGGGGGTGCCAAATCTGGGCTGCCTTAGAGACATGAGCACGGTGGGGCACCTTTGTGCTGTTAGGATTACGCATCACAGAGATCCTGAAACACTCCCAAGAACAGCCTTCTGCCAGATTGAAAAGTTTTCATCTGTGCTTATTGTCTCATACCTGCCTTTGAGCTGATTTTGATCCAACAGCCTCTATTACCTCCTCTTCCTTTACCTTTTGCCTCAGCTATTAATCTCTGATGCGCAACTTTGTGAAATGCTCTTTGAAACTCTAAGCACACTGCTGAATTCCCCTTATCTAGCCTGGCAGTAATATCTTCAAAGAACTCCAGGAGGTTAGTTAAGTATGACCTCCTCTAGCTTTAAGCTCAGCTTCCCAGCAAGCCCTTCACTCGTTTGCTAGGGATGAGAGGAAGAGGACAGGGAACTCTGGGACAAAGAGGCACATCACTGTTACAATGCCGCCAGCAGCAGACACAGCACCACTCCTGCTGCCCAGCACATTTTTAAATTTCCTTGGCGACACCAGGCTCTCTGACAGCACCTTCTGTTCTGCCAGGACCCAATGTAAATCATGTCCCAAAGGCAAGCTGCCACTACCCACACAGGGGAGAACTTCCAGAGGAGGGACCAGGGATTTCTGAAATTAAGCTGAGGACCCAACTGCACATTCTGCACCTGTGGGTACCACCTCAAGTCCCTTTAATTTCTACATATTGTTCTCATCTTTCATGCCCTCCAACCATAGTGCCATTTCAGACTTATGTAATGCTACAGCAAATGTTTTCACCATGAAGTTGTCCAAATACTAGAACAAGCCTTCCAAGAGAGGTATCTCTATTCTTGAAGACAACTAAAAATCAGACAAAGTCCTGAGCAACACTGCCTAACTTCAAAGACAGGAGACTTATTTGAGCAGAAAGGTGGACCACAGGATACATCAGAATAAGGCTTATTGGAGATTTTTATCTTCCCTTTGGACCCAGGTGTGATCTTCCAGCTCTTTACTAGCAAGCCCAGGCACCCAAGCCTAATTGTAACCCAACTACTACCCTGCTATAACATTGGGTGGAGTTGGATATAGCTTGGTGAGTTCCCTCCCTTCTGCATCAGCCCAAGGAGTACTTGAAGTTTATCTCTACAATGAAGTGAGCCCATGGTTTAATTTCACCTCCACCTGAAATGTGCAGTATTTCCCCTGGCACTGTGCTTCCTGCTCCCTCAGAGCACCTTGCTGTGTTTCCATTCACACATCATCTCTTGCTGGTTTCTCATTTAAATCATAATACTGGATTTGCTGTTTACACGGAGCTGCACAAAGGTATGTCTTACATCTTACTGTGGTGTGATCATTAACATCACACTGCTGGCCCCAGGGAGTTTCATGACTGGATTCAGATCCATCTGTCCTGTGTTCCCAACAGGGGTTCCCGCTGCAGGCCTGAATATTTTGGCAGAAGACAATTCAAAATGCGCAAAACACTACATGTCAGGCAGAATGTGTTACCCTAAATGACGATCTATTATATGAATTCTCTTGTTGTTTTGTATCTCTCTTTAAAGAGCAGCCTCTTCAGAAATCATGGTGCAGTCTATCCTCCATCACAATAACAATGCTAGGTACACCTGCAGTGAGGTAAACTCACTTAACATTCTCAACCTATAGATAAAATCCCCTCAAAAGAATAAAAAATACATGAGATACCATTCCTTATTTACAACTGATACAAGGTTACAAGATTTTGGTGTATTCCCTTTATAGGTGTGCATCTCAAAGGTGTATATATAAAGTTTCTACCATGTGTATCTGTACAGCTTGTCTGGAAACTAAAATACAGACACACATGACAATGCTGCAGATTTCATCCACAGAGCCACAGACTGATACAGCTCTGAGCATTAATCATTGGGAGAGCCAGGTGTTTCCGAGTGCCAGCAGCCACACTGTCCACAGGCAGTGGGATCCAGGCTGGGGGAAGGAAACATCTGCTCTGGAAGTAAACACCCACCTGGCAGCCTAGGTAAAAACCATGAGCTACAGAGAAAAATGAGGATGATGAACATGTCTTTTTCTTTTAGAAGGTCCTGTAGAGGTTCTGTCATTTAAGGGTAGGCTTCAGTAGGACACTGTCCTTTTTTTATTTCTCTTCAGTTGTATTTACACCTAGGGCTTACTGCAGCTGCCCTTGAACTCCCTCCCACCACGTCTACTGTTTGCTCAAGTACATTAGAAAAGATACCTCGAGGTTAGATTTTAAGGAACATGTGTGGATGGACAAAATCTGGCAACTTTTTATCTACAAATGTGACAACAGAATTTAGTTCACTTTCTGCCTTCTTCTCTATATCCTTGGAGGGAAGCGACACTTTCATCTGCATTGGAGGGAAATGTCTCCTCCGCACTGAGGACAAAAAGTCATTCCTGACACTTGGCACAGAGTAGATTCAAAACTACAGCCTGAAAATGACTGGGTTCTCTGAAGAAAATATGAAAAAAATTACTAACTGAATAATAAATATGACAGAACTTATCCTAAACAACAGCAATCTCTGTAGGCTTCTCAGAAGTTGCAAGGCACACACTTGCAAACAGAGTCGCCCTCGGGAGAGATCCACAACACAAACTGGGCCCCTAGGCTGGCTTTGGGCTGCACCCTTTCATCATCGGTAAGACACATCTCAAGCTGACCTTTAACTAGGAAAAAAAAAAGGGAGGTGACTGTTACTGAGTCACAGAGAGGGGAAAGAAATAAGGTGTGAATTACGATGGGCATGAATGGAGAATTTAGAAAATCCTAAGAGGCAGAGTATTTTGAAAAGGCTTCTGGATGGGACAGACACATTGGCAGCACTGGGCTTGCAGAAGTAGCTGCTTTGGTGCAGGTTTGCCAGTGGGTTTCCTCAGGTTTTCTCAGGATAGATCTCTGAAGTCCGAGATTTCAAAATCCACAGACACTTTTGAAAATCTTGGTTCGTTATATATTCCCACGATGCTCCAATAGCTGTGTAGCCTTGAATTTCCATAGCACTCTGTGCTGGTACAAGAGTCAAGACATGTATTATTGCGTTCAGGTATTGTTGAATTCTGTCAGATTCAGCCCCAGGATATGGCAGGGAAACTCCATCTCACCCTCTCTCCCCCACCACAAGTAACAAGCTCAAAGAAAAGGAGAATCCTCAGCATTTGCCCAGTGCTCACAGACGAAAAAGAATCTAAAAAATCTCCGGATCAATCTTTTTTCTTCAGTGCAGGTCTACAAAGTCAATATAACCATGTTGTATGGACAATCAACCTGACTTTAAACAAGCTGTGGTACAGCCAGCAGCAGAGCAATAATGGAAGCACATTATCCACGAGAGGCTGGATAATAATCACAACCAATTCACCCACTTTCTTGGGAGAGCTTTGCAGCCACTCTCTATCTTTCACTTCTTTGCTCACCCTGCACAGGGAATGTGGCTTGAAGTGAGTTAAGCCACGCTTGTATCTACTCATGGCTACAGGAGGAACAGAAAGAACCTCTCAGCTGACTTATCTCCACATGTACCACCCACTTGGCAATTCAGACAAGGTTCCGGGATCCCTGACCTCACTAACCAGCCAAAAGCTGCCTTTATTTGGGCCAGCAGGGGAGAGCCCAGAGACTGTGCCTGCTGCAATGTAACTTCATGCCACTCAAAAAAGTCATGGGGAGAAAAAAAAATCACTGAGAATTAAACAAGCATCATCAGTGGCTCCATGTGCAATAGCTGTACAAGAAAAACAAATAAATCAACCCATGGTTAAAAATAGCCTTTTTGATTACTGTCTTCAGTCTTCATCTAAAGACAGAGAAACAACATAACGCTCTCTCAGGAACTAACCCCTGGCCAATATTTTACGGCTCCTTCCCTTAGAGCAAGTCAATATGTGCAGAGGATAGAGAGGTAGATTGATGGAGATAAAAGATACCTGTACTGTACTGTACACATTTGCTTCTGCTGGGCCCAGGACACTGCCCATAGGGGCACAGGAAAAAGGTCCAGCACCTTGGTAGCTGTGCATAAGCCTTCATGGCCAAAAAACCATGTCAAGTGAGTCAAGCCATCAGCTAGTCAGCCAAAGGCTGTGAGTGCTCACTTTGGGCCACTGACCTCTTAGGAAATGTTTGTATTGATATCAGTGTTTCACAACAGGGGCTGCATCACCTCTGGGGACTCTGCTAGATCTGCAAGGTCACACCTGCCCCCAGCCCAGGTGTGTCCCTCCCTCCAGGGCAGCCGTCGGTCCAGGCGGCCTCTGCTGGCGCTCGAGTCCTAAACGTGTTCATAAAATGGGAGCTATATTAAAGATACAAAGCAAGAATACAAACAAGGCACTGTTTATTTTAACTCCTTTATATTAATTGTTAAATGTCACCCTCAACAGAAAACCCACTGTCACCAGCGCTGGTGTTTGCAGCAGGTTCTCACTGAGGGTCCTATGGCCGCAGCTGAAAATCTGGGCTCAAGCCTGAACACGGAACCGCCCCGCTCCCGGGACCGGCCCCGCTGCTCCCGGGATCGCGCCCGGGGCTCCCGGCGGCTCCCAGCGGCTCCTGGGATCGGGATCGCGCCCGGGGCTCCCGGCGGCTCCTGGGATCGGGACCGGGATCGGGCCCGGGGCTCCCGGCGGCTCCTGGGATCGGGCCCGGGGCTCCCGGCGGCTCCTGGGATCGGGACCGGGATCGGGACCGGGATCGGGCCCGGGGCTCCCGGCGGCTCCTGGGATCGGGCCCGGGGCTCCCGGCGGCTCCTGGGATCGGGCCCGGGGCTCCCGGCGGCTCCTGGGATCGGGATCGGGATCGGAACCGGGACCGGGGCTCCCGGCGGCTCCTGGGATCGGGCCCGGGGCTCCCGGCGGCTCCCGGGATCGGCCCTGCCACTGCGGAGCCCCCGGCCCGCGCCCGGACCCGCGGCGGCAGCGGCAGGGGACAGTGCCACCTGCTGCCACCACCGCGCGCTGCAGCCGCGGCCAGAGCCTCAGTCGCAGCTCGAAGAGATAAACGCCACCAGCGAGTCGCGGGGCTCCAAGTGGCCTCTGCTAATCTTAACTGTGACATCTTTCCCTGTCAGTGTCTTCTGGAGAAAGGGCAAACAGGATTAACCAGCGCCTGTATCCGTCTGGATAGTCCTATTTTGATAGTACCTGTTTTATTTCCTTTCTTGATCATCTCAGTTAATAGTCATGGAATCATAGAATATCCTGGGTTGGAAGAGATTGACAGGGATAATCAAGTCTGACTCCTGGCTCTGCACAGCACAGCCCCAAGAATCCCACCTTATACATTGTCCAAACACTTCCTGAACTCTTTCAGGCTGGTGCTGAGACCACTTTCCTGGGGAGCATGTTCAGGTGCCCAACCACACTGTGGATGAAGAATCTTCTAATATCCAACCTCAACCTTCCCTGCCACAGCTTCATGCCATTCCTTCAGGTCCTGTCATTGGGCACCAGAGAGATCAGTGGCTGCCCCTCCACATCCCCTTATGAGACCATGATGAGGTTTCCTCTCAGTCTCTTCAACTAGCCCAGGCTTTTTAGTCTCTCCTCACACTAAAGTTTTCTCCTGAGCTTCTATTTAAAGAGGGAAAATCACTCCTTGCAGTTTGTATTTGGTTGTTCCAGCATTCATCTGCAGCTCAGTGTTTACATGGGATACACAACCTGTAAGTCTAAGATTTAATTACACAGAAAGATGTTCCAGGAATGTTACACATAAATGCATGGACCCAGTGTAGTCTGATTCATCCAGACTAATTTTTTTTCAGAATTCTGACCTCACATCATTTGCCCAAGAATGTTCTTATCTGACCTAGAAGCACCATCACTGTCAGCAAGAAGTCCTCATCCCATAACTATGGGCCCTCCTGCTGGCATCTGGCTCAAGGAGTCTCCGAAAATTATGAAGAATGAGAGTTGGAGCATTTCTGAGCCTGCAGGGAGAAGGTAGGTGGACCTTACTGGAAAACCCTGAAAACTTGGTAGCTCTTCTGAAATCATACTCCAGAGTAGGTTTTCTGACTCACTACATAGTGAGTCACTGACCTGGCTCCACAGGAGGAACCACAATCCTGCACTATCCAGAACTTCTTCATTTGCTCAACACACCACAGCCACTCAATATCAGCAGCCGCATCCAGCCAGAAACTCACTGCCCAAAAGTCTCAGGATCTGTGCAGTGCAGTCTCCTTCCTTAGACCAAGTGAGTCATGATTATGGATGGCATTGTGCTTCTTCCCGTCCTCTATCCCTTGAGGACAGAGTAGTCTCCTGGCAAAAGTGCCAAATTCACTTTGAGGTTAATGGGAAAAAAATAAGAAATGTTTAGATATTTCCACAACATAACAATCAATAGCGATTGTGTATCTCAACCATCTTGTAAACAAACAGTAATAAATGTGCAGTTTGACCTGAGCATGTCAAGAAAGTCCCGTCTCTAGTTACTTCTTGCTTTTTAATCTATGCAGGTTGATATAACCCACCTCTGCTGCAAAAATCCACCAAGATAGCACATCCATCTAGCTGTTTGTGGGATTTGCATCTCTCCACACTTCTACTGTTGAAATAAAGTCAGGAAAGAAAGGCATTTGGAAACATGTCTCAAATCTTAAACATAACTTGACAACTAGTAGGCAAAAGATAATAGGGTGATATTTCCAGAAACTTATGATACTCATGATCATACTTATGATACAGATCATGTATAAGTCAAACAAAAAAAAGGACATGGCTCAGATCTTTTGTGTTCTCCTAGAGGACTTTAATGTAATTTAACGGGCCACACTCCACCCACAAACCCATTTTCATAAGCCTTTGGTAGCTTTCATATTTTGTATATTTTAAATTAAGACTTAGGCCATCATGAAGGATCCAAGTGGTACACAGACTGAGGGCCCATCACCTCTTCATTTCTGGAGGCAAATGACTCAGAGGTGACCTGCACAGAACAGCCCCACTGGGCTTTGCCAAGTCGGATGCATGTCTTGAAGCAGCCTTCCCTCGCCTGGCTCTTCTGCTACACCTGCAGCAACACACAGCTTCTAGTGACAGTCTCATCTTCCTCACATTCATGTAACTTTTGCTTCATCAGGAGGAGATGAAGCCTAGTGATCAATGACCTCAACTCTAAATTTCTTCTAGCAAAGGCCTGCCCACTTCCCGTGGTGTCTATCTGCAGGTGGCACAGTGGCCTCCAAATGCTAGAGTATCACTGACCAAGAGTGTGGGCCTCATTGAAAAGTTTGGACCAACAGTGAGAAATGTAACCATAGCCTTGCAAAAAGTTGGTTAAAACCCATTATCTGCTAAGTATAGCTGGTGTATGGTTGGGAAAGTCTTAGATTCCAGAGTTTTCATGTAGCCAGTGGTGCAGCTATGCACCACTTGGAATTTGTAAAAGTATTAAGGAAGTGGCTAGAAAAAAACATACATCTCTTCTCAGTGGCTGCATTCTCCAGTGGTAAAAACCAGAAAGACTTCATTCCACCTCACAAGGCTGCTGGAAAGAGAAATTAACTGAAATCTGTGATGCCATGGTAATGATTTTTGGCTACTTCCTTCATCAATGGGCTTATTACTGTAAAAAAATTAAAGAGGGAAAGAAAATACAAATATTTACACGTGTGTTCCATTAAAAATTCAGACTATTAGCAATATTTTAGCTATGTTAAAAACAGCATATATTTCAGAGAAGGATCACTTGTCCATCTTTATTACTAATTCCCTATTGTGAACAAGAAGAGTATCACTTTCCTTACATCTTTAGGGAACAAACAATTTTCCCATTTTCTATGACACTAATACACTTTTAATGGCTGTAAATTGTGCATATATAAGAAGTGAAGGATTCCTATCATTTCAATCTACATGAAAATTTCAGCTGCAGAATTTTTTAAAATTACATGAATACCCCCACAGATCTTTAGAATTAAAATAAGGTATAGCTTCTAGTTTAGAGTTTGAAGTTAACCACGTGAGGTAGGCAAAGTAATACTGCACAAATCCCAATTCTAGCATTTTTTCCATGTCAAAATGAGCATGTCTTGAGAAAATTTGGTTGGTACTCTCCCACAGACCTGATCTGGAGCAGCACATTGATTCATCTCTACATCAAGAAACAAATTTCCTTGGGCCACACCGACAGCAAGGGTAGCTGAAACAGGGTTATTGAATGAATCTATCAGCTAATAGAAAGGAGAAAGCAGCAGCTGTGATGAGATTCAAGGCTACATCAGTTTCTCTTAAGACCACTCACACTGCAAAATAAAATACACACTTTTCATCAGAATTTATATTGCACTCAGAGACCAATTTAGTGTTAGCTTTTGACAGTAGATCTGCTGCTGCAGTCTACAATCCACCATTGACATATTTCTCTCTTCACTGGTTTTCTGCAGCTTAATCATGAGACATTGACTGTTACTAATCAAATTATTAGTAGCTGGAATAAATGCACAGTAATGGCCCATCCTAAAATCTTTCTGTTAGAGAGAGACCTTGTTGAAGATGAGAATAGGCAGCTGTGTGAACAATTACCACATGCAGTTACAGCATGGACAAAGTGTCACTACTGAGTCTCAAACATATGGTTTCCAAAGCTTCTCCTAACAACCTCTTTCAGCCTCCACATTGTAGAGTAACAGGTGCCCAAAATGTAGGAAGCAGGCATGAGCTATTTGCACTCAGTGCTCGAGGAATGTGCCTCCATACTGAATCTGTGTCCTTTCATTAAAAGTCATTCATCAGGTGCAATGTCAAAACCCAGCTTGTCTTCTAAACTGGTGGTACAAATGTCTCAGAGGTACCTGTGAAACCTCTCAGTAACTGGGGAGGATGAGCACATTCCATCTTGGGGGTTGGGGAGAGGAGGAAGAGAGAGAGACAGAGCCAGATAAACTCAGAAGGTGCAGCTTCTGGAGGAGAACAACACATTCATAATACAATTATGGCAGAATGGGAAAAAGACTGATAAACTGAATAGCCTTAACTACTCCCCAAGTTCTAAGTGGTGATGTGTTCACTGGTTTAACTTTCCACCAAGATTATAGCTGTGTGACATTGGAGCCTATGAATTTAGATAGCTCATTGGTTGTAGGAGACTAAACACGTACCCACATCAAGTATGTTTTCAGAGCCTTCAAATATAAGGAGAATTCAGGTAGAGTATCATGTGCTGCTGCTGCCTTGAGTCTCTGACACAACTCTGAATTTGTATTACAGCTTTTATACATAACTTTCAGACTTCATTAATTCTGGTGGAATTATGATTCATCTTTCACTTTTTTTTAAGGTTATGTGTGACAAAAAAATTATGCTTTCAATTTGTAAAACCAAGTACCTATGTGGGACCTGTCGCCATCAACAGAAGCTCCAAACAATCACACTTATGGGGTTAATTGGCATTTTAAAATAAATCACTGCCTCCAGATTGATTTATTTCCCCCCCTCTCTTTACACAACATTACAGCATTTCTCTATAATTATTCAATGCTAAGTTCATGGGTTTGAGGCAGACGACTGCAGACTTAGGAAATGGTGTTTGATTTGTTGCCATGGAAACATCTTGCTGTAGATGTACTCTAATCCCATGACAACTCTGTCTCTCAAGAACCATTTTTTCTGACATAATAAAAATCTGATCAAGGTCAGATTTAATAACAATCTCAGTTCCCAGACTTTATTTCGTAAAGCTTTAGCAGAGGGTGTTTTTTTCCTGAAGGGATTTTCCGGAAACTTTGTTTATTTTCTTAGCTGGACTGGAATTTATGCTCTAAAATACATAAACCTAGTGTGGTGTCATCTTAATTTACAGTGCACCTTTTGTTATGGTTTAATTGTATCATTAAAACAAAGTTACTTATAATTGATCATATTGTCTTGACAGATGTTAACGTTTTTCCTAGCATCGTTCCCACTAATACATACATTTGGGATATCAATAATGTTTATAATTTCCTAACAACTGGTGTTTACATAGTAGCAAATGCCAATGTAGCTTAACTTTTTGTTGAGCTACACTTTTCATACTATAACATTTTTCTTAACTATTTATCACAGGCACATTCAAACCTGCAAGACTGGAGACAAGCATCAGTGCTTTATGTGTTCCACTAAAAAACAAAACCAATATACATGCAGGACGGTCATATAAACATGAAAAATAAAAGTGACTTGGCAGAGGGGAACTTGTCAAGAACTCGGGCACAAGGTTGGGAATTTTTACTCCCCTTAGCACAACTGTATTTGTCCTTTGGCAGCTGGATACCACTGACACCTTTGAGCAGTAACAGCTCCCTGGGAAGAGAGAACTCAGCTAAGGTAGCTCAGCCTCACACTCAAGGCTGGGCTTTCAAACGACAGGATCTGGAAATGCTGAGAAACAAGGATGTTTTAGAAACACCTTTTCATCAACTCCAGTCCAGCCCCTGGGCAACTGAGTCCTGAGGATTATATGGCCCCAACAGGTGGGGAAGTAACCAAACTTGGATTGCCAGTGGGGAATTCTCCATTCATACCACTTGTCCAGTATGACTTTATAGCCTCCAGAGAGAAAGATTTTTTCATATGTTCATCTTACGCTAAAGTGCACATCGAAAGAATCCGGTAAATCACAGCCTAGAAGACACATTTTTTCCATAGATTGTAAAGGTAATCCAAACTAATTCAGAAGCAAAGGTCTCACCTTCTGTCCCAGAAGGATTGTCTACAAACCAGGTCTGAGACAGTGAAGACAATTCCCAGAAATAATACATTCTTCCTACAGCAAAAATTTATTTTCCCATGTCTGTGTAGTCTTACACCTATCAATGATTCTATCAAAGAAAATTCATAATTGACTTCTGAGGTAGTTCCCTTTTCTCTCCGGTCCCTCTGGCTAGCTCTGGACCAGAGTGGATGGAAAATCCTTATAGACAAAGGTAAAAAAACAAAGGAGGCTTCCTTTCCTGGGATAACGTCCAGCACTTTATTCTCAAACCAGGTCCAGGCAAGAGAGAGAGAGAAGATGGCAGGGGAATTTTAAACCCAGGGTAAGGGGAGGGGATGAACCGAGTCGCAGCCAATGGGGTTGCACTGGTGGGGAGGGGCTAAGGGAGGGCTGAACCAACTTCACAAGCCCCAGGAGGATACAGGGAAAACCGTTTTCTCAGTGCAACATAAAAACATAACAGTGCAATATAGAACCATAACAGTGTAATACAACAGACTTCTGTCTTCGTTTGAAAGACAAGTGTCTGCTAAGAAAGGCAGGATCTTAGTTTGAAAGACAGGTGTCTGCTAAGAAAGGCAGGATCCTGTTTTTGAAATGGAGAATGTAAACCCCCTCCCTCCAAATCATTATAATTTTAAAATTAAGGGGCTCTCAGGCAAAGATATGGGAATAGGAATAACAGTTCTTTACTAGGAAAATTAAAATAGAAATACAGTATTACAGAGAACAAACCCAAAAAAAACACTGACAGAGTCAGAGTACACCCTGACACCCCATCAGTCAGGGTGTTGGTAGCAGTCCCATTAAATGGTGGCTGCAGTCCTCCTGGAGTGACAGATGTGGTTCAGTTGTAGAAGTAGTCCTGTAGAAGGGTGCAGTTTTCTCCAAAGGTCCAATGATGATGCAGAAAGGTCCATTCTTCCTCTGGAATCCAGAGGAAAAAGGCTGCTTTGGTGTTCCAAATCTCAGATTTTATCTAGGTAGGAAATGCTTGGCTCCTCCCCTAGCTGGAGCATCTCCCAATGGGATGATGTAATTTTATCAGTCATGCAGTGGGACTCAATGGCCCATTAACAGAAGATACCTCCCTGGAGAAAGGATGGGTTGTGGAAAATATAAAGATGACTGCCCCACCTGGTTTTAACAGATGGCCCATTAGCAGAGAATATCTCCCACAGAGATAAAGATCACTGCCCCACCTGGTTTCAACAGATGGTGATAGAATATATACTTTTGGTTACATCCTGTACTGCAACCTAAGACAACTTCACTCTGTCAATGTGAATAGAGATCCTGGAATTCCTTAATACAATGCATCATAATATTTTGCATCACAGCTACCCATATTTGATCTGTATATTTTAAAGCATCCAACAGTGGACTATTTGATCTGCTCTGGAAATCAGAATCACATCCCTGTGACAGGTGTTCACCAGCCCGTGTTACAGTCCTGCTTTCGATCCACAGTGGATTATACAAGGTACTACATGACACATCACAGAAGGTCAGCAAAAAAAAGGATGAGTAGTGGTCCCTGCAAGTGTGGTGTCTAGAAATTAAGTTCAACCAGCAACCAGCATCATGGCAAAAACAATTTCTGGGACAATGTAAAAATGTCAGGCATTTGTTCAGAAACGTTTTGTACTGTCATGCACTACCACCACAAAGATACATGAAACCACAGAAACCATCATTTAACATAAGGATTGTAACAAATTTTGTACATTATTAACTTGCTCAAAACCAACAGCTTTTCCATATTGATTTTCAAGTGTGGCACCACAGGAAGGATATAAACCTTTCTTATAGCCCAGAAAAAACTGAGCTACATCTGTTCTTTGACATTACAGGTGATAAAGCATCACTTTGATGGCTCAGCTGAGATCAGAGCATATCCTAGGTACCACATAGGCACACACTAAGATACAGCATCTGCCCTGCAGAGTTTTCATGTTAAGTACTACAAGACGCAAAGAAAAAGGAATTATTCATATTCCTGTAATATAGGTCAGAAAGCTGAACTTCAGGCTTTAAGTACAAGATTGTCCTCCTTTTTGCATTATAAGTATAAACAAGGATTATTGTCAGTATTATTGTGACTAAATAAAAAAATCAGAGGCAGCTTCAGTGAAGATTAAATTGTAGTATACAAACCATTTAAAGTATTCTCCATGCCTGTGGGCTGGGAGACAGAAAATACTGATGTTACTGCTGTCGAATTTTAGGTGCTGATTACAAACCCTGTGCCCTTGCTGCTGATGTTTTAAACATGCAGACGTTTACACACACCAAAAGATAGTTTCTACTCTGGAAAGCAAAGAGTCCCATGAGGGCAGAGCTGCAAAATCCGTGTGTCAGTAAACACAGTAGCACCGGGCTGTCACTCTCAGCATTCAATCTGCAGGTGAAAATACAATATAACAGAAAAGGCCATCCAGCAGCACAAGTCAAGCAGGCACTCTGCAGCAAAGGGAACAGCAAATCCCACTCACCCAGGCTGCCCTGCCATCCTCTTCAACAGAGTCAGCTAAAGGATTTGTGCTCTTCTCCATGCATACCTTCAAGCCTAAAGAAAGGTTTCTAGTGACTTATCCCAGTGTCTGGACCAAGATTTTTACAAGAGCTGAGTGGTGTGCAAACACAGAACAAAAGGATACTATTGAAACTAAAAAGCTCAGAAGTTCCGTCTACATTAAAGATTATCAATGTCTATTTTTCTTCTCCACATACTCCAAGCAGGATCTCCAATCCACCCTGTTAAACACTAGACCTTAGTCACAAAATACCAAGAACAAGCTACAGACAGAAATATCAATTCCAAATATTGGCTGATTTTTCATTATTTCCTCTTGGAAAGAATGTAAATTCTCTGCTATTTTTAACCAAGATTTTTCTATGGAAAAATACAAATTATCTAAAGACATCTGTGTGGGCTGTTCTTTGGTTTTGGATTGGGTCTGGGGTCTTTTTTGGAGTGGGCGAAGAGGGGGAGGTGCAGTGGAGGAAGGGATTTCAGAGCTCATATTTGGAGCACTCATAAAAGCAAAGTTGCCGTGACAACTGTAGCCATCTTTACATAGTCATTCTCTTTGAAGAGTATAAGGCTGTTTTAATTCCTCATTTTTCCTCTCTGTCTTCAAGGAGATCCCCTCCCACTCCCAGGTAAGATTCTGTTGTCATACACTGGTCTTACTTCAGTGTATACCCAGAGTACAGCCTGTTCTCGTTTACTAAATCTGGAGTTTTAATAGATGTTATTTGACTTTTAAAAGCATTTCATATTAAGATTTTCAGATTCAATTGACAGATATTCAATTTCAAAGTCTGCTCTTCATAAATTGCTAATAGCAGTTTATTCTAAACAGAGCTAACCTAATAAACAGATGAAACTTTGTTGTCATTTCAGCTGCTTGGGGCTGTGGGCTGTATATAATTGCTCTCTTCATTTTACAGTTCTTCTGCTTCAGATTAAACTTTTTCAGGATGTTGCAATGCCAAAACACATATTCTGACAGGAAACTAGCATCAAAGGTAAAGGGCTAACAGACATCTTTGGTGCTTTGAAACTGTAGGAAAAGAAGCAACTGCTTAATTTACAACAGTTATTGCAGGAGAACAGAGGAGGGGAAGAAACAAAACTCTGTGACTGAGGGACTCAAAGACACTCATCACTGCCACATTAGTGCCACATAAACAGGCACAGGCTGCCAAGAGAGGTGGTGGATGCCCTATCCATGGGAACATTGAAGGTCAAGTGGGACGGGGATCTGAGCAACATGATCTACATGAAGGTGATGGAGGACAGGGGACAGGGGATACAGGACAGGGGATACAGGACAGGG
>VZTT01009568.1:56173-94781 GCA_013400855.1 Buphagus erythrorhynchus
ATGATAAAAATTGATAAAAATTGCTCCATGCTGGGGGCTTGGAGGAGTATGTGTGTGTGGCGTCCAATAAAGAATTTGAATTTTTCAAGGAGAACAGACATTTTTCACCAAACCTTTGATGCGATTTTCCACTCAGTAAAAAACACTTTTCACAGATTTTCTTTAAATAGNATGGGAACATTGAAGGTCAAGTGGGACGGGGATCTGAGCAACATGATCTACATGAAGGTGATGGACTAGGTGGCCTTTAAAGGTCCCTTCCAACCCAAGCNCAGATTTTCTTTAAATAGCTCTAGTTATAACAACAGCACCCACGCATCTTCATGCTCACCTTTACAGGAATGGAGGTATAAATGTATAAGAGAGGAATAGCGGAGATGTACGTTAAAGCATACAGACTCAACCCTTCCTGCAGCCCTCCCCAAGGAATGAGCAGTGGCCTAAAAATAGCAACTCTTGTTACTCACACAGGTCCCTCGAACACAAAGCCAGATTCTTCATTATGGGATGTGGATACACTCTTCTTTCTCCTCCACCTCCACAACACAGGGGCAGAACTATCAGAACAGATTTGTACTAAACCTGGCCCTTTCCACCTCAATACACAGAACTGGAAATTCAATTTCCTCAGTTTGAAGGCTTAAGGCAGACCCTTGAGGGTTAGTCAAAGGAATCAGGTGGCAAATATGGTTAAGAGGGGATATCCCACTACTGCCACCTGCAGCCAAACTCATCCTGTAGGGCACTGCTGGATCCCCACGTGTTACTGGAAAAAAAAGTGCAGCACCAGTTCAGAATGAAGGCGAAGTAGATTTATGTGTGTGTGCACATGCCTAAGTACAGACAGAAAACCAAACATAATGATCAAGCACATGAACTTGAAATATAATTTTAAAATGCTTGATAAGAGCTGTAGAATGTCCTCGTTAAATACCATTTTTGTTCAATGAAATATTTTGTTGCCATCAGATTTTGAATAATCAGAAACTTACTTATGGGATTTTTTTCTCCACAGTTAAGAAATTAATGGGCAGATAATTCCCATTTTTCCATATTCAAAAATATAGACTCTATTTTAATTGAAATTGCTATTTTTGGTGAATAATACAAAAGTATATTTATATATTGATAATCATTTTTAACCACACTTTAAAATGCTTGAGTGCAGAGTGATCCCTAATGAAGTGGATACCAATATAATTTTTACTTTTTTTTTTTTTTTTAATAGGCTTTTTTCTGGGATCAATTCTTTAGTCAAGTGACAAGGGAATCTTTGGATGGCCTAAGACATTGTGATCCACTGGGGCTTTGACTTGGACGTGTTGAGTATCTGCTACAAGACCCCAGTCGCTCTTAGCCTCAGTTTCCTTCATTGTAAAAGGCTACAATGAATCTGTCTTTAAAAAGCACTCTGAGGTCTGCAGATGAAGCAAACCATACAATAATTGCCATCAATCAGAGCAGCATCCCAGCAATCAACAGTGACATGTGGCTCATCTCCCAGATTAGTATCTGGATAAACAAAGACAGAAACTAATCAGACAGGAGAAACCTGTTTTCATAGGAATCATATGTAATCATAAGGATATTTATTATACTTTTGTGAGGCAAAAAGGAAATAAAGATGAATGGACACGCATCTAGCTTCTCTCATAGAGTTGCATCTTGTTTGTGAAATCAATTGGCCCTTATTCCTCCTATTCAGAGGAATCTTTGATAATTCATATGTGAAATTAAAGGCATCTTATTTATTCAGTTATTTATTATTCTCTGTAAAATTAGTTAGGAATTTGTCCCTGTGAATAATGTTAGCCATAACAGTTAATTTACTCCTATTCATTGGCAGTAATAAAAATGTACAAGGGGATGCAGAAACATTATTATTTCTTGCTTGAAGTGCAATTTAATGTGGTGAGAAAAACATGCTAATATGCTGCAAAGTGCTACAGGAATTTAGTTCTCAAAGGAATGTTGGCATTAAATGTATTCTGACAAGAAGAGGTTTTGGAAGGGAAACATTTATCTTCATAGAGTCATTAAATTTACTGAGCAGCACTGCATTCTTACTGCAATCTGCTCACTCCATTAAAGGCAGAGCTGTGGAACAGTCTCTTCTGTATTAGGAACATTTAGGAAATATCTACATTTTTGAAAATTGTAATAATGAAGGGAAAGAAGACTCAAGGAGGAGGAAATAATATGTCCTTCTTTAAAAAACGTTCTGCATTTCAAACAAACAAACAAACAAATCCCCACCCACAAAAAAAAAAAAAACAAACAAAAAAAACCCAAAACAAAACAAAAAAAAAAAAAAAAAAAACCCCAAAAAATCCCAAATACCAAAAACTACAAACCCATGAAAAGCCTCAGAAATTGACACTCAAAAAGAACAAGTTTCACTGCCTGCCTCTGGAAAGAAACATATTATAGGGGAACTTTGAAAGATAAGACTTTAAAACCCTGCAATGAGAGCTAATGACTTTCGAGGCATTGGCAGCACATAACTGGCATGTAAGGGATGCGCAAAATAAAGGGATGGGAAGAGCAGCTTTGCACATTCATATTTGGCCTGAAACTACCTGCTCATGTCCACACTTACAGTCGTGAAATGGAACTGGAGCAAGTAGACAACACGTGAAACTGGAGGTGGTCTTCTCAGTGACATTTCCCCTGCAGTTGGTTACTTTATTTCTCTTTGTCCTTGATAGTTAGACATATTTTAAGTAAAAAGATAAAATCTCTGTGCATATTGCAGTGCTTCAGCAACATTTTGCGTGAAGCACAATGTTCAGACAGCCCAATCCAAAGTCTTGGTCAAAGTCACACCACAATAATCCGGACAATTGAATAAGCAAGTCCTTCCTCCAGCGGAAGCAGGGGACTTTCTCTGGACAGGAGAAATATAGAAAGGGTGTTTTCAGAGAGACCTTAACACACTAACTCAAAAATGAACACAGTCCTGAAATTAGCTATGCCTCAAGTGTGGAAGTGGTTGCATAAAAGGCACCAGAACCAGGATGCACATATTATTCTTTTCTAGTCCCCTCATAACCTCATTAATGACCTCCAATGCACCCACTGGAGAAGGAAATCACCTGTGCGTATTCTGACTATGGCAAACATCAGGAACAGTAAGTTAATTAAAAATCAGTCAAATATGACAGTAATTCTGTAAAACCATATTTCTGAACAACAGCCAGAGCCATCATTACTGCAGGCTTCGAACATCAATATCACAGAGTGGCAAAGCTCTCTGGGAATTCATTCAGAAACAAAGCAGCACAAAACCATAACATAAACACCACAAACCCCCCTGCCCTCCTAACCTCAAAATGACATGGCACAGAGAAACACTTCCACAAGAACAAATGCACAAGCATCAGAACAAGAACCACACGGTCAGTATAATTGAACCGAACTAAAACCAAGGAGGACCAGCATTCTTAATGTCTTCACTCACTACAATAGGGATTATCCTATCTCCCCTAACTGATTTTGTTATTATCACACCCATAGATTCTCTCAAAAACTCAGAAATGTTTTTGCCTTGCTTGTGAAAGCAAACCAAGATGTTGATACAACCAATCAATCCCATTTTCACAGAGAGTGAATGCAAAAGGTTTCAAGCGATGCAAGTAAATTTCTCCTCAAACTTTTGTGAGCAGATAATCATTATCAAGGCCCAAAAGTCTAAGTAGTAACTTATTTCTGGATCTAGTAGGTCTGAAGAATTACTTTCTAATGGCTTTACACCACAGTTCTGCAGATCCACACTTAACAACATCTGGGTTAAAGGTCTGAAACTCTTGGCTTTGTTCTGTCTCTAAATGTGCCAGATAAATATAGTGGGCAGAAGTCAGATAGCCTGCAGAATAACTGTACAACCATACCAATTTCTAATATACTTGCAGCCAGTTGCAACCTTGCTATAACAGAGAAGGGGAAAAAAAACTACATCAGGAAACCACAGACTTCCCTAATGGGTTACAGTGCATAATTGAGTATAAAGAATAGTTATTGCCTGAACTACAGTTGAACTGAGATTTCCAGCTTCCCTAGCAATTGTTCTGCTACTGCTCCTAAGCTATAACAATAATTTCTAATTGTGTGGGTTTTAAGTGAAAAGAGGAAGAAATTTTTGACTGGTTACCGCAAACTATTCCTGCCAACAGTACCAGGTCATTGGAACAAGCCCTGGAAATCAGAGGTCTTTTACCTAAATAACAGTAGCAGAAGCTGGAAACTAATGAAGCAGTGCTGCAGTAGCATCACGGCCATTACACGATTAGAGGGACAGCATTGGACACCATGAGATTGTCACATACCTTGTTAATGAACCATGTTTTACACACATTTAATTAATTAATTATGGCTGAAGTCATTCACGGCTAGCCAGCAACTACTTTATTATACACAAACCTGACCACCTTACTGGAGTGCTAATGAGCTATTAAGTGGGACTTCACGTTACCAGCAATTTTGTGGGAAATCAAGTAATAAGAGATCAAATATCAAATAAAAGATCTTTTAATCCAAGTGAGATAATTAATTGCACCTCCTGTCTCACAGCTTTCCTAGTACTTTGCAAGAAAAAAGAGCTTTCTCATCAAGTTAATTTGATCCTATTGCCAAAAACTTTTTTAAAATTATGAGTGCCATTTAAAAAGTATAACAGGAATTATTATTATTTACATAGCAGTTTCTCCTTGGAATTCCAATATACTGCACAGACATCACTCCAACACACATGGAAAGAAGTTCAGCAAACCCCAAGAACTGAGTAAGTGGGTGAGGAAGCAAAGAGAGGAAGGTTACAGTTTCTACATGGGAGTTAATAATGCTATACTCCTTTCCCAGATCTCATTCATTTCTTAGCCATCCATCTGCTTCTCAAAGTCATGGAGAATATAAAGGTGCAAAGAACTGGCAGTGCATTCTGCCAAAGGCCAGGAAGAACTGCAGTCCCTACAAGTCAGGCAACTCCCAAGGGCAAGGCAGGGGAGCAGGGTCAGGGCCTCCCCCAGCAGTGGGGCTTGGTGGGTTCTGCTCAGAACAGGCTGCAGCCACCTCTGTGTCCCCAGGCTCCTGCACCTGCACTGCTCTGCCCCCCCAGCACCTGTTGCCCCTGCACATTGCAGCTTGGAACAAAAAGAAATTTAAGAATACATTTCCTTATGTACCGGTTGGGTTTAAACCAAAAAAAACAAAACAAAACAAAACAAAAAACAAAAACAAAAACAAAAACAAAAAAAAACCAGCCACTCTCAACACCTCCTAAATTTATTTTGAGTGCTCCCAGTTAAATAAAGACAAAATTCGTCTCTGACTTCATTTCTCCCTTTATCATAAGTGTCATAAGTCACCTATGGAAGATGATCAGGACATTTGAAGAGGTTTAAAGCAAGCTGGTTTTTTGGAGTCAGGAGAAATCAATAACCAAGAAGCTTAGTTTTGGAGCCTAAATAGCATTCTTCTTGGGCTTATATGTGCAAATGTGTTATAAATCCCTAGGGCCTTAACAGTTTTAGTCACATATAGGTTGGCCATGATTTCCACAATGCCCATAAACTGTCAAAAGCAATGTGATAAAAGCATACTTTACTTGTCCCTGGGTCCAAAATTAAAAGTTCACTATCCTTAAAAGTCTTATTATGTTTTAGTCCATTGGCTTATACTATCATCTCTGTTATCCGTTTCCTTTCTACACCTTGGATTTTTTCCCATTAAACCTTCTAGTCTTTCAGCCTTCTACAGCGCATCGTTAGTTAATTCCTCTTGAATTTTATCATTTGTACTGTCCTTAATTGGTTTGTAACATTCTTATTTCTTTCTCAACCCCTTTCCATTTTCCTACATTCTACCTTATTTTCCTCTTACACAAACAATGATATTTAGTGATGCTGAATTCAGCCCACAGGCCAAAAATAATAGTCAGTCCAAAAACAACTGGTCACAGTTCTTTAGTTTTTCACGTATTAATTTCAAAAAAGAGGTTCAATTTGGCTAAATTCCCTCTTCTATATTTCTAGCTGCTGAAGAAGCTGCACATACAATAAATATTTAATAGAAATCCCCTCCAGCTGAATTCAGGCCCCACAGCATCTCATTATCATGTCTTGGAATAGCATCCTCATTGTCACTTGCTTAATTATGCTAAGAAAGAGTTGAATTGTGTGGCTGTTAGTATCAGAAAGTGATTAAATTCACTTGGCAAGACTTTGGATATCTCATTATGGTCCTCATTTGGCATTTCTAATTGAGTCCATTTTTAATTTTTTTTTTTTTTTTTTTCTAGAACCATTATTTGGAAAAAATATTCCCAACAACAACAAATATCTCTTTAACTTTTCCTTATTTAATACAAATTTCTGCCATGAAGAAGAATCATGTAAAGATTAAAAGCAATTTGATGGCCTACTGCATCATTAATCATTTTGAAAGACTCTTGCCCCTACAGAAAAGGGGACTGAAACTCCCTACAGTAGACACCTACGTTCAGATGGAGTTCTCTCTCCTACACATTAACACTTGCTGAGGATCTTGCCTTTTATAAATGATCACAAATGACAGCTTGCTCCCAAGCTACCTCCATGACCTCTACTCTTCAGCAGTTTTTTGAGAGCTTATATCCTTATCTCAGGTGGGAGCATCAGCACTCTGAAGGTGAACATAAGAATGCTTCTGGGAAGGAGGTGATTTCTGTATGAGAGTTGCTACCTAGCTTTCAGGAAATTCAATTCTCTGAAGTAAACCAGTAGAAGTATTAGGTATTTCAATTACAATTAACATGTCAAAAGGCAAGTCAAGTGAATCACATGTGCCAGATATCTACATAGGGGGTTAATTTCATCCTAAGAAGTCAGATGACAAGAGAGTGCTCTATTAAAATCAACACACATACAGATTATCAGCAGAGATATAGTTCTCATATTAGTATTGGGAAAGCCTCTTATTAGCTTCATAAAACAAATTCTCAATGCAATTGTTTTATATGGTCAGAAATAGGTTGTTCACAGAGTCTGATTTGTATGAAACTTTCCAAAAACAGCACCAGGAAAGCACACATTTGCAAGTAATGTCCGTCCTGAGTTCCGTCTGAGTGCAGAAACACTGATGAAAGTATCTCCCTCACAATGAGATATAAATACCATATCTATAACCTCTGAAATTAACCATAATCAATGAATAAAAGACTTTAAAAGTCAAGAATAAGAACTGGGTATCTTAGGACTTCTGCCACGAAAAGAAAACAAAGGAAGTACTTCTTATGAACATCCTTACTAATGTTTACAACCAACAGCCATTGATTTTGAATTGTGGTTGCTACAACTTCATTTTGCAGAGATATAGGCAAACAAAGGAGGGTACTTTAGGAAACCCTGGAGCAAATCTTCCGCAAGAATAACAAAAATAAGTGATACAAATGAAACATATCAGCATCCAATAAGGCTTACATATGACATTTCTATTTTGTAGATGCAAAAAACAGAGAGGAGAAAAGTTTATGTGACTTTGCTGAAGCTTACACAAAAAGGCCAACACGGCCTTAGAAACAGGCCTTCAATGAAGCCTCGATCCATGCAGAGCCCTATTGCAAGGCACAAGCTCTGCTTCAGTGTAGCACCATCGTTTTTAGTCTACTCCAAAACCTTCTGTGCTAAAATGGCCAACTCTCCACTCCCAAGCTTCAACCAGAGAATTACACAGAGCAAGGGTACTTAGTTTTCCAGAATCTAGTAATTTCTTTCTTTCTTTCTTATCCCTGTAGAAAGACTTATTTTTTTGCATAATATCCCAAGCACATGGTCCCCTTTTCAACAAAACAAGAAACTTTACAGTTTCCTTCTTTGCAGGTATGAACTTATCCCAAGAGGGTCAATGTCTGTCCAGCATATCTGGCGATTTGACCCTTTACTTTTAGCACAATTGCCACAGAAGAGTTTCTCTTCTGCAGTACTCTAACGATGTCCTAAAGACATTCTTAGCTACTGCAAGGCCTGGATTTTGGTAGTCTTACCTAGTTTTGTGAACTATGAAATATTTACCAGGCATAAACCTCTCTTCTACCAGATCTTTAAAGTCTATTCAGAGAAACAAAGGAAGAAAAAAGAAATGCCAGAGAAAAACTCAAAGCCTCAAGGCCTTCATCAGCCCAAGGATTTGTGGTTCTTCTGAGTGCATTTTTTTAGTCTCTCTTCAAGCTGGTACAGGAGATTGACTTTTAAGGTTGATGGTATTGATCTAATTCACAGCCCTATACTCATTTATCATGATTCTTTAATCAATAGCCCAGCTACTTAAGATACTAGGAGTTCAGGTCCTTATTTATCTAGATGACATTTTGATAGCACCTATCTCCTCAGAGGCTCTTGTCTTTTAAGTCAGCGCTTCATTATACCTCATCTTTCCCCAAGGTGTGTGAGCAGGGGAAAGACATTAATGTCTCTCACCCCAGCTTGTGTTTGAGTGTGGCAAGAGCACGTTTTGGATCCCTCAGCAGGTTTTGTCATTGTAAGGGCAGATGGATCAGATAGAAGTGCTGAGCTGGTCAAAGCTGGCATTCTTTTAGCAGAGTCATTCTGATTTTCACCAGTCTGAGCTTTCTGTCTCACAATTCCCACAGGTGCCTTTACTTCTAACACAGAAGGAGCTTTTGAAGCTGAACCAAAAGACACTCCCAAGTACAGCAGGTCTCATTGTTTCATCTCTTCACTTTTTCCTCCCTTAGCATCAAGAGTAAGCTTCAAGAGAGAGCTTACTGTCAGACTCTTCAATGAGAGCTTCAATTCTCCAGAATAAAGCAACCTATCTAGAGCACTCAAATGTCACTGCTTTACACAAATCCTCTCTATCATGAAGTTCTATCAAAATATAGGCTGGTAATAAGATTACGACAAAAACACACTTGTTTATTTAAGTACAAGTCCCTGGTTCCATTATTCATTTTAAAGTTCACTGCAATGTTGAAGTTTTTAGTTAGGATGGAGGATTTTTGCTTTTCTTCCAGGAGGAGGTAAAGGTTATTTGGATTTCATTGTAGAACCAATGCTCCTGAACTGCAAAAGACAGCTGAACGCTTCAGTGAAAGCAAGCTAAGAATAAACAGAAACCTTCTGGTCCTTCATGCTGAGAAACCTTCTCAAGCTCTGTCTTCAAAGAGTTGTGTGCCACAGCTCAGTCCCAGTGTACAGCACTGCATCTTCAGCTGGTGAGAAAGCAGGGAAACTAGTGCAGTTTCACAGAACATCTGGCTCCTGCAAACAGGGTTTGCATTCCCCTGGCTGAATCTCCTTCAGCTCCTGTAGCATGCAAGGTAAAAACCACAAGGAATAGAAGTTTGAGCCTTGAATGTGGCTGTCATGAGCCCCCTCAAAATTTGCCCATTTCAAAACTGAATTTAAGTTTGCGCATCTCAGACTAATGAAGCCACAAATATTCTGCAACTTCTTCCCCAGCACAGGCTAGCCTCACCAACTGCTACCTAAGCAATTCTCTGACTGATTTCATGCAGACCAGTGTCAACACTTCCTGGTCTCCAATCTCTTCTAAAATCAGTCAGGAAAAGAGCTGCTTTCCCCCAAAAGTAGGCTTCACAAACTTCCAATACATGAAAAAATTCTGTAAGTTGCAAGGGAAGGTTTCTGGAGAGAAGGCAAGAGAGCAGAGACAATGAGTTTTCACAGCTCTAAGGAAATTGCCCTTATAAGCTTTTATTATTGTTCATGAGAAATCATTGCTCTACAAAAGAACCCTATACTTCCGAAAGCTTCCTTTGATTGGGTAAGTGTTAAATAATTACAACTTATAAATGTAAACGTATACACAAGAATTAAAAGGCTGTCAGTGGTTTTGCTGTCAGTCTGAGCATTACTTTGTTTTGGAAGTAATTCCACCTGTTGCAGTGAGGTTCCTCAGAAAGCACAGTGTTACTGCAATCCAGAGTTGTGGGATTCCTGCCTCTCCCCATCTCTCCTGCTACAGACATGTCTTCTCTCCAGTGTGGTGATTGTAGAGTGAGTGTCTGTGTGGCTGCTACTGAGTTTTCAATCTGTCACTATAATGGCTGTGTGCCACCACAAGGCCCACTCAGTGCCAAGTGTGCAGACTGCTCCCTTGTCACTATGAAGCCTTCCTATCTCATAAACTTCCTTGTTCAGCCTCACTGTTAATTGTAATCTCACAGCATTAGAAGGCAGGATTATGTCCACCAAGGTCTGTAAAGTAGCACAGTATTTTTGTGCTGCATCCAATCCACATGTACCTATGAACTTCAAGTTGATTGCATCTGAAAACAAATCTATTGCTTTAGACAGAAGAGCAAATATAATCACTACCCACTAAGAGAGTTTCCCTAAACTCACCATAATCATGTGGATGAAATCTAATGCTGTACACAGGGTCTTCACAATCCCTTCCATCATTTAAATAGGTTTATCTATGAGGAAGTGGTGCCTGAGCTTCGGTACAGAGGGGTGACTTTCACCAGACTATTTACCAAAGCCATTGCTTCCCAAATCAGACTAACAACTACAGCTGCTCCCTGACATGCAGGGATGTGCCGTTTTTGTGAAGGGCTTCTGCAGCTTGTATCTCAAAGGCAGAATAAGTAATGTGGGGTGAGAGATGCTTTCAGAGATGTTTTTGCATTGTAGAACTTAACCAGCACATACATAAATATATTTACTACGCATGCAAGACTTTATTTACACATTTCCTTCTTGTCATATTTAAATCATACCTGCACACACCCAGTCTGCTGTGTTCCAACTTTGCCAAATCCTTGTTCACCAAATTATCTTCCCTCAGCACGGCAACACCTAGGGGCACACAACTGAGAGAAGCAGGAAAGCCTATTAAGTGATGAGGACGCAGTGTTTATAAAAATTAAAATGTGTGCTGGGTGTTTGGGAAAGAATGAAAAAAATTCAAGAGCTGCATTGAAGTATGCTGAATAAATTTAAAATATTAAATCAGGGCCTTAATTACTATGTCTCTAATCTCATACAGTCACACTTCACTTTGAGGCAATTTGTGATTAAATAATAATACTTTAAGGCAAATAACAACACTTGGCACTGTTATAGTGCCTTTTGCCTAATTAGTTTGGGATTAGTTCCTTCACATTGGGTATGAGGCTTTGAAGATTTAAAGTGCTAAGTATCATTATGACCTGAGGATCTCAAAGCATTTTACCCTACGCATTAATTAGGTCTCAGAGCACTCCTGTGAGGTAGGTAAGTATTACTGTATGCTTCTGCATTTGGCAGGCCCAAATGGAGAGAGGCTTGGCCAGTGTTTTCAAACTTGCAGGCACATTCTGGAAGCACTTCTGTGCCCCAGCTGCTTTCCTGGGCTGGGCATTCCCATGGCCCTCAGCCAGAGCAGTGCCTGCATGAGCATCCTCACATTTCACTGCAAGGCTCCTCTAGTAGACAGCTCTGCAGGGGTGGCTGGGAACTCAGATCACTGCCTAGGAAAAAGCCATTAGAGTTCATTCCCACCTGCAGGAAGCCCAGAGAGAAAGCTGACCTCAGTTTCTTGGTCCAAAGAGTCAAACTGAAATATTGCAACAACTCAAATCCAAGGATTTCAGTGGTGGAGTTAGACACAAAGCCATGGTCCCCGCTTTAGGTCATACAGCCCTCAGATCCTCTCAAGAAATGAGTTCCTTTTCTTTTGTTTGTTTCCTCCAAGCACCAAAACTCAGAGGCAGCCCAGAGATCACAGGCTGTTACCAAAGCAAAACAAAAAGGTAATTTATATCTTTTTAGTTCATCCATTATGAAAACATAAATCAGCAATAAGAAGCTACAAAATCTTCATTCTATTTATAATTAATATTGTACCTGAAGCAGTCACCTGAAGAAGAAAGAGGTATGAAAGGATTTCAACTTACTTTTATAATTAAGGGTATTTAGTGTCCTTTAAACATAAAGTCTAAAAAAAGAGGAAATCCACAAACTGCCTGAATGTTCTTAGTTCAACAAAGTCTTTGAGTTGACAGCTAATAATTAATTAACAATGAATAGTGTCTTTCAGTCTGTCACAGTGATTGACACCATCATCTGAAAAGTGAATGATTTGTTAATGCGGCAGACTACCGTCTGGGAAATCTTAAACCTTCACAATTCCCACTGCTTTCAGCTAAACGCTTGACATGACAGGTTACCAGCTTGAGAAGTGGAGGAGGTGAAGAGAACAGCAGCAACCTCTGCTGGTGGAAGCTTGGTTTCCCCTCCAAGCAGTCATTTCCGTCAGAGAGACAGGAGAAATGAGGGAGCAAATCCAACTTGCTGGATCAGCAAGGCTGGGTCAGCAGGCTGGGAAGCAGTAACTGCTCCCCTCACTGTGCTGGTGCCGCTCTGGTCCTGCTCAGCAGCCAGGCAGAGCTTGGAGGGGCCTTGCAGATTCACTGGAAGGGCTGCTCCAACCACCTTCCCTCTGCTGGGATTACTCCACCAGCAATAGACAGTGTGACTTCAGATTTATTCCTGTATTCACCAAATAAACACCAAATAGCTGTCTAAGTTAGTAACTGAGAGCTCGTTTTCAATTATACATATTTATTGATTTTTTAAAAAATCCTACTTTTACAGACATACCAAAAACTATTAAATATGTGTTCTAACTTAAAACAATTTATTAATTAAGCAGCAAAGAGATACTTAATTTTAGAAAACAAGGAGTCCTGCAATCTCTCCTCCTCACTGTTGCTGTTGGCTACCTTAAATCCAGCTTTGTCATTCACCTTCCTCTGCCACTGGCTCTTGGCTCTCCTTAAACTTAACTCAAAGACAACTTCTGTACCAATGAGCTATCTGTGCTTATTGTCACCTATCTCCTTGGTCTCACACCTGCAGGTCTGGCTTGACCCTCCTGCTGCAGAGCCCTTGTTCTACAATGCCTTTCTTAGCACTTTCTCCACCTCTCTCCTACTTCATGACTGTCAGCTTTTTCACAATTCAATTGCTTCACTGTCCAGTGCGCAGGAAAAACTTTTGTTTGCTTTCAGCCTCCTCCTCACTGCCTTCCTTTCCATTTACAAGATCTCTCTTACTCTTTCTCACTTAACAAGACCTCATTTTCCAAGCTTCCATCCCAGATCACCCACATTTACACCACATCAGCTCAGTTCAGAAAAGAAAGCTGTTTCAGTAGAAACGTGGAGACTAGAATTACCTGCTCCATCAGTTTCTCTGGTATGTCTCTAACAAAGTCGGCTTTTCTGATAAAAATAAATCCACCTCCACAATTTAGTCCACACAGGCTTTTGCCAACTTTCTATCAAGAAAAAGAAAGGACACCAG
This sequence comes from Buphagus erythrorhynchus, assembly GCA_013400855.1. Lineage (NCBI taxonomy): Eukaryota > Metazoa > Chordata > Aves > Passeriformes > Sturnidae > Buphagus > Buphagus erythrorhynchus. Next base: position 69,481 of record VZTT01009568.1, read on the forward strand.
ACTTTTAGACATTTGAATGTCTTATTCTTTCTCCTTCCTTCTTCCTTTTCCCATGAGGCATAGAAATTACTTTACCTCTGCCAGCTTTTAGTTCTTCAGGAATTTTTCTCATCTTCATCTCATTTCCTATTTTCCTCTGTGTCTCCTTACACTCAGCATTACTACATTCAGTTTGCCCCTGCTCAAGAAACCTCCACAGTGATTCTGCTTGCTTCTCCACCTGTTAGTTCATCCCTACCCAGTCTTCTTTTGCTGATTCTGTCTGCATAATCCAGGGATTTTTTTCCCCTGCTTTTTCACACAGGAATCAGTCAATCCTACTGCCACATCAACATTCTTCTCTCAGGTCTTCCTAATGAGATTGTTCCCCAACATCATTCCCTCCCAAATCTTGTTGCAAATACCTTTTTTTGAGTTCAAATCTTGCTGGTTTTCCCCTACCTCCTTCGGCTCTCCCTTCTCTATTATTTATGGATTGCTCTCCTTGAGTTGTAAGACTGTTCATGATTTACTGACACATCCCATTTCCTCTCATTTGCTCCCAAGATGTAGGTTCTTGCCTCCAATCAGCCCTTGGCATCAAACTTCTCCATTTGCTGCTTTTTAAAATCAGGCCTTTTTTTGCTTTCTTTTCTTCCTTCCTTGTTGTCCCCTCACACAGGAAACAACCTAAAAATTAATTCATTCTGGTTTTCAAAATTTTCCTTTCCATTAATACCTACAAAAAATATGACAACAATAGATCATTTTTTGCTCAAATTTCTTCACCTAAAATATTGTTTCCTTATACTATTTACACTGCTGCCTACCAGGAATGGTCAAAATCCCTAAGTGGATTTTCTAGTTGCTATAGAAATAGAAATACTAAATAACAAAAAGAATTTAGAACTAGAGTAGGCAAAGTACACACAGTTTATACCAGTTGTTCTTTGCAGAGAAAACTCCAGAGAGCACCTGCAAATAAACTAACAACCCCACATGCCTAGTAGGCTTACACGCCAGTATTGATGATGGGATGCCCAAGCTCTATACATTAGTTTACCATCCTCCTTCAGGTGTTGTTTTCTTTCTTATTTTGAAGAAAGAAGTGGAGAAATAGGGAAGAACGTTACAAGACATCCCCCCCCAACACACAGCCTCTCTGAGGATGAAACTTGGGGGCCCTTGCATCAAGCACATTCAAACCACTGTGAGCTAACAGATGCACAAGAGCACAACAACTTGACTTCTGTGGGACTCCTGCAAGCACAGTCTGCTTAGAAAAGGCCTTAATTACCAACTTTGCGAAGGACAATGAGTTTATAACAATTATTCACTGCAGGCAGCCTGTTTTTTCCTCCTCCACTCTCCAGCATTTGCTTTAGCGTGCATTCCAGATAAATATTTTATTCTGTGCAGGCAGAAGGTTCATTATGTAAGTGACAAAGAGAAAGCATCAATTGCCATACACATAGATCCTAATGCACCTGGTTAATGTGGTTATAATATGTCACTGCAAAACATCTTGTCAGCATTTTGTAATTAAAAAAGAAAAGCTACTACAATAATAAAGGCAATGTATTTAACAGAGACAAATATCACATGTAAGATGATCTTTCAGAGCAAAAATAGACATTACCAAAGCAAAGCCTTGATAACCTTGTCCTACATACTCTAGTACCCTTGAATGCTCTTTGGCCCATAAAGAACCCTTTTCCTCTCTACAACAGCACTATTCAGATAAGCAACACTGACCAATCTACAGGGCTGCAACATTTTTGAAAGGACAAAAAGCATTTCTTTCCCATTGAGTCAGCAGGACATTTATTTCCGAATAATAAAGAGTTTTCTGAACTGCTGAGAGATTTGTCAAAACGGAATCACAAGTGATACATTAAACAATCAGAGGGGAGAACTTGTTATTAGGCATTAAAAGAGAAAGCTGCAAGTTTACAAATAAGAATAGGACTGTGTACTTGACTTTGTAAATTCTCAGTTAATGAGAAATCAAACATGAAGGACAAACATTTAATCTAGAGTAAATTTAGTCATTTAAATCACAACCTCTCACAATCCTGCTATCTTACACTTCATAATACACAGCAAAAGGCAACTGGCAGGGCAGGGTATAAACATGTGCCTGCTCAGTGCTCTGGAATATGCTGCAGTTATTTAAATATCAGTTATTAAACCATCAGAATAGACTTTCTAGATTTTCTATTACAAAAATTCCAGCTCCCTGCATTGCAATCCAGCCCACAGGCAGGTCAGAGCACTGGCATCAGCACTTCCCCTTGGCAAGGCAGCACCTTTCCTTTTCTGACACGTCTGGCTCACAATGTGGGATGTGGCTCATTGCCTTCCTCCAGCATGATGACCCCTGGGTGGTGAAATGCAAATGCCCAGCCAGCCACAGCACCCTCAGTAGAGTTTAAGACTTACTCAGGAAAGAAGAAAAGGTGGGTTTATCTTTTCACAAGCCAACTACCATATCAAATCTACACTCCAGATTGGAGCCATGAAAAGGGAAAGACACAAGTAAGTTTGGTTTCCTCCATCAGAGTATCACCTACTGTATTTTAGCAAGGCACAACATGATACAGGCAAGACTTCACTGTACACACTGATCTGACACTGCTGCTTTCTTGCTGCCACAGCTCCAGAGAAACAGAATTGAGATTTGCTCTTTCTTGAGCTTTTCCCACTAGCTAAACTAAGTACATCCCTGCTCAGCCAGCCCTGTATCCAGGGTCCACTGGGGGGCATGAAGCTTTTCCTGCACATGCTAAAGCCCCCAGGAGTCTGCTCAGGATTGCACCCAGGAGCCACGTGTCTCTGCATGCAGGGCTCGCTCTCCACCGATTATCCTGACCTTCCTTACAGACAGCACTGGGAGAGGCCTCCTGGGTCACAAGCTTTCAAAATCATAGTACTGGAAGACACTCCAGAAGGCCATTTAGTTAATCTTTCTGTTCATTGTGAGACAAACTGTAAATATGGTATTTGCTCTTAAAGGTCTCCAATGATGTAGACATCATAATTTCCCTGAGAGTCTCCCCTTTTTGCTGTCCTTTCCATCAGTGAGGGTTTGGTTTTTTCCTTACTATCTAGCTTGAAGTTTTAGCTTCTTCAGTTTAAGGGCATTACTTCCTGCCCTCTCTTCAGGGACAAGAGATATTTTTTTAGAAACACAAGTTTAAGGACAATAGTGTACTTCTTATATACAGAAACAGTTTGCACAAGCAGAAACGTGCCTTCTTCCAAATTTGACCTATTAGTCTAACACAAATGAAAGAGTTTTTAGAATTAGAACTCTTATTTGTTTTCAAAACAAGCACTATGTTGTATGAGAACAGGATAGGGTTCTGAGTGTAGAGAGAGGAAATATAAAAGTGATTCAAACTTTGTCCTCATATTTCCAAATGCCTAGAGATGGCAAAGACACATGAATATCTTAGTGATGGAGAGGAAGATTAGCAATAACAGAATGGTTACCATTATTGATTTGAGCAGTTTCTTTTATTCAGCATTAAAAAGGGATTCATCTCACCAATTCAGGGTTTCTGTCTCTGTAGTTGGACTATGCCCTCGATTGTTACACAGTAACACAATTATCCTGCAGGCAGTCAAATTTAAGCCTTGCTCTCCTTTCCTGTTCATTCTCATGTACATTCATGAGCACACAGGGTGCTCCTCTCTAATTTGGTACCCCCCAGCATAAGCAGTTCTTCATCCGTTACTGCAATCAAGGCGGGAGGATAAATCAAAGAGGAAAACCAATACCAGAGCTTGAGGAGAACCAGTCTGTGCCAAGAACGTGTATTGAATGACAATACAAGGAGGAGTGTATTGGTATTTATTGCAATCTGCCCATGGCCAGAACAGCTGAATAGTCCCTATTATATGTATATTTTAAGTGATTTATGACTTTAAAAGGGCATTGTTCAGAATATATAGGCTATTCCAGAAAAGATTCATCTAATACAGTATTATGATGTGGCAGCTGGAAACATTTCCCTGCTAAGGACTCCCTCTATCTGGGATGCTGTAACAACTCCAAGAATATTCCCTAAATGGAACGCTTGGGGCTTTGTTTTGGCTTTATTGGAATTTCTTGTTTTGTTTTAGGCTGGGGTTTTTGGTTTTGATTGGGGTTTTTTTGGGCAGGGGAGAATGTTTTGTTTTAATTTTTTTTTTATTCTGTCATGCCTCCACAGCAGCAGAAAGTTAATCTTTACCTGATGAATGCAAAAGCTTAGACAAATCACAAACACACTATTCAGCATGTCAGGCTTACAAAGAAAGTTCTGGTTCTATCAGGTTTCCATGCCACATACAGCTGCAACATTGCCTTATATTACTAATCACTTGCAGTGTTTGTGTCTTGGGTTGTAACAGATGGTGTTTGTGAAGCATGCAAAAGCTTCAGATAGCCAAATGGTACAGCAGTTGAGATAAGGAAAAAAATCCTCAAAACAAAATACCCATCCCTACTGTGGAGGCAGGAATGTGAGCAGTGTTTAAATTTTTCCTGGTCTCTGCAAGCCTAGTGGATTTATAGACTCTTAACCCTAAACAGGACTAGAATCAATCTTTCATATTTCATTACCCCAGTAAATCCACACAACACCAGCTTGTAGACTTGACACACAGAAACACAAGACAAACCACAACACAGGAAATTTCTGTTCTTGACACTTCCTAGGCCTGGGCTCCAGATTACACCACTGCAACTCAGGTATAGAACACAGATGTTTTGGTGGCATCTCAGTTCTGATGGCAAAATGCAGTACCCCATATGCTAGGGAACTTCAAAATTCATCAGGGGTGCACTGTTAATTCAATCCACTCATCTGCAAAGTGCAGTAATCTATTCTACAATAAGCCACAATTCTCAGTGCTGAGCTGTCAGCAGGTAATTTTTAGGGAACTTCTATAAGCCTCCACCCTGGGGAACTATTTTCAGCCATGAGCTTTTTATCTATATGGTGACCTGGCTTAACAGACACGGAATGGATGAATGACACAAGGCACATCTTCACACCAGCACTTAACTTCCTGACATCTCAGGAGACCTCTTCGCAGTTTCTCTTGTTTAACAAAGAAAGAAAGATGCTAAAACCCAGGGCAGCTGCCAGTCAAGACCACCTAGGCTTGTTTTGAGATGAAATAATAGAGACAACAGAACTAATTTCTGTCAATGCTTCCCGGGACTCGAGGCCTTTCTAATAGCATTCTCAAATAATATGGTTTTAAAAATTATGACTGCCTGTTGCCTGGGGTTAATAATCATTCAACAACATAGTGTGAGTTGGGGGAAAAAACATGCTTCTTAACTAAAAATTGTGGCTGATACTGGATCTTTTTGGAGAAAAAATAAAGCCCTCCCTCAATTTTTGTTGTTCATTCTTTATCTTTCTTTTACACTAAAATTATAGGAACAAGACAAAGATAAGTTTTTCTTCATTCTATAAAAGAGAATGTTTCTAAAAATAAGTTGGAAGAGAAGTTCTTTTTTATGAAGAAAACTTTTAGAAGATACTCTGACCACCGCTCAATACCATTATGCACAATTGACTCACATTATATTAAACACAGCTGGGATCACTTATTTCTCTATTTCTGAGGGGTTTTAGCACTGATAAACCAACCTGCCTTGCTTTTAGAACTCTTTCAACATACAGGCTTCAGATTCTCTCACCACTGGCTAGTGGGCTTAATTTTATGATGATATTCATGCTGCCTTTCCTTTTAGAGCTGCCTAGTTATGTTTAAATGATGATAGTATTTAAGCACAATGCCAGCCTGAACAGCCTTTACCACAGGTTTTTATGACCTTGACATCTACCAGCACTGACATTTATTAACAGTGACACCTAGATGATACTTCTGATGTCTCACTATCGTATTTGGAACCACTGAAGAGAAAAAGATCTTACTATTACACTTAATTGAAGCAGGGCTTGTTCCTCAGAGGGATGCCCGAGAACATCACTACAGAATCTTGTTACTGCAGAACTCAAAGCACAGAAAATTAATATAGTATTAAAATACTATAGTATTAATATATTAATACTATATTAATATGGTATTAAAATGTGCTTGACTGGGACACTTCAGATGGTGCAGAGCTGGAAATGGAACACAACATTCAGGAAGGATTCATTTTAGCACCCAAAAACCATTTTATTTCTGTGGTAGCAAAACTCGAGTCACCTGCCCAGATAATCACCACTCACCTTTTTTCTCTGCATGTCAGGCCCACAAAGCAATCAGTCATTTGATGCTTCTCTGAGTGCTTTCAAAGCATGTGATCCTGAAAGCAACAATGTCTCCTCTCCCACAGTCCAGAATAGAGTTGAGACAGGCTAGTACATGATGCAGCTCTATTTGCTTCTGCTGTGCTACAAAATAATGGAGGAAGTCCATGTGAGTGGAAAAAAATGGCTCAACATATGCAGCCCACAGGGAGGCTCTCAATAAAGCCAGTACCTACTCCTAAAACAGCCAGAATACTCAGGCAACACTTCTGTCAGTCATGTCCTCCACTGCTACCATTAGTGACCGAATGGGCATATAAAATTTGGGTTGAAATTTCTCTACTTGTAGAGCTGAATGTGGAAGTAACCTTTTGCCCTAGAAATGTACCAAATATCAGCTGGAGGTTACTGGCAGATCTAGAGGCTTTCCTACATGGCAGAATCTTGCAATAGAATATCAGCCTCTTGGGACTACCAAGCACTAGAGATATAAAATCACATGCTATGGGAACACAAGCTACATTCTTAGTATTATTAGGCAAAATCCTGGGTAATTTGATCTCTGTTGATGGTTAAAGAAGGAAACAGCTTCTCAAAGAGGCAATCAGTCTTGCTAAAGTACATGAGCATAAACTGAATCAGAGCTTCAGAAACTCACTTTACATTTTATTTAAAAATAGAAAAAGTAATATATGCAATAGAGTCATTAAAATGCATATGCATTTGTGTGCAAGTTGTCTTTCTTCTCTTCCTTTCCTCCCCAGCTTGATAACTATATTGTTGATAGGAATAAAATATCAGCCTTTAGTTGTACACATACCCAAGATCTCGTAAGTCATTACAACGTGTTTTTGAGATTTGCCACTTCACTGCTCTATAAAAAGCTTCCTGAAAAAGTATTAACAGATGGCCTCTTACTCTCTGAGGCTGTTCGCAATACACCAGATGGCAACCTGAAAGAGAAAATCCAACTTACATTTTCAAAACTGAAAGAAATGTGACAATATCCTCACCATAAATATACAGCATGAAGGTAGCAATAAATGATCCATTTGAAGCAAACTGGCCTTCTTTATTTAAGCAGTGAATCCAGCCCTCACTTTAAAACATATTGCAGAATGCTTCATATCCAATGCTGGAAGTAATTTCTGATGCAAGCAGAAAGTTTGCTTTAAATGAGCAACAGATTTATGAGAGACAAGGTTATTTGAAAGAGTGAAAAAATGGCCCAATAGCCTTGGGCATTTCTTTACTGGATCCTTGGTATCTGGTTTGTGTCTGAGAACTAGCTTGTAAATTGCAGCATTTTTGCTATTAATGTTAGAAGCATTAAACCCAACTTACCAGTCAGGATCTTGTTAGGGGAAGCCAGCAATTCTTCCAGGTCCTTACTGCTTTCAAGCTTTCCAATTCACCTGCCAGACAGCAGCTTAGCTCAGCTCACAAGACCTGGAGAGCTCTGCAAAATACAATCAGCCCTTCTCACTGTCAGCGGCTGTTCTCTAAGGCTGGGACTGCCACTTAGATGAATCAGGGTATCCTTCAGATAGAGACAGTAATCCCTTCCCCACAGCAAGTCCCACTAAAACACAAGGACCACTGATGGGGTTAGACATGTCTTCCAGCACACATCAGGAAACCAAAAAAAGAGGTCTTTTTACTTCCACAATATCAGCATAATGTGGCTTCTTTTCTGGATAAACTTTTGAGTGGTTGCTGCAATTTCATAAACACTGATCCAAGTTGTGATCTTATTCCTAATGCCAAAGTCACAAGGTATTCTGAAGAGATTTAAACAATTCTTAAGGGAAGAGCAGGTAACTTTCCAGCTCTCTCACACTGTGGATCATTGTAATTGTTCCTATAAAGTTCACCTTTCACATGTAGGGCACACCGGGAATCCCACTGATTCCTTCTTCCAAAACCTCTCCATAGAGGCACCCAGGGATCTGGCAGTGGAAACACAAATGCCTACACCTGCCTTCATGGAATTAGAGTGATCAGGTTTTAAGCAGAATTCCCTATTGAAGTCAATATGCCATAAGCATAAAATTGCCTGTAGACAAATTATAAAACTACAAGCTAGACAGCTGTCCTACCATTGCCCATAAAAGGTAACCAATTCTATACAACTGCTATTTATTAATAATAATATAAAATATTTATCATTATACCAGATGTATTAAAATCATCACAGAGAGAGTTTTGCTCTTTGCTTTCATGTTGGCAATAAGCCCATTTTCAAAAGCTATAAACAATAACGAAATTATTCTATGGAGATAAGACAATTATAGGACTAAAGCTGGGCTTTCTGAGACAGTGTACTACCACAGAGCTAAAGGACCTTCTTTGTTAGTCCAAGACACTAAGACTGTAAGAGCAGATTGTAGAGTTTCAGGGAGAAGGAGAAGAAATCTGCTAAATTCCAGCCTACAGATTCCACCTGGAGCTGGAACAACTCATTCACCCTGAAGCAAACATTGGCTTAATTGTCTGTTAATATTGTACAACTTTATCATTTTCTGATTAGACTATAGATCCATAATGGTAAAAACCATACTGCACAAAAATTATTCTTCAGAACAACACAGGATAAAGCAACATCCCAATGGGAATATTATTAATTTTTTTTTTAGTTGTTGTCCAAGCCACCAGTAATATGCTAAAGTAGCAGTGTTTAAGTGGTCTTTTATGCTGGACAAAAAAGTCTGGTTTTGGATCTTGATACTGCCCACTTTGCAAAGTGAGAGTATCACTATATGAATAGCTCATCCATTGCCCACCTGGTGCTCATCCCCTTCTGAAATCTGGCCAGGCTACCACCTTCACCCTGGCAACAGAATACTAATGCACATGACTAATTGCACTGCTGCCTCCATACAAACACCACACTCTTTGCAAAGCCACTGGAAAAGTTCAGACATATTACTAGGAAAGGGAAGGCAATTGAATTACTTGGATCCATCTTTCTCACATAGGTGCCAAGTTCTGCAAGGCAGGAGATGTGTCTTAGGCCACTCACTCCTTCCTGCTCCGGCTCTGCTCCTACTCTGACTTACTAGTGAGTTAAATCAACAGGAGGAAGGGGAAGAAATAAGTGTTTCTTGGTGGGTTATCAAGCTGAACCGGTTTGTAGGGAATCAGACATGCACCAAAAAAGGGCAGAGCCAGCCAGCTGTGAACAGCGGCTCGGAGGTGGGACAGTCCCTGCTCAGCTGCTGGCAGCTGGCTCAGCCCCAGCTCAAACATCCCCCCTTGGTGGTTTGTACGGTGTACACTGCAAACGGAAGATCTGAAACACTGAACATTTTCTAGGAAAAAAAACCAAACCAGAGCACAACTTAAACTAGAAATCTACCTTTGTCATTTGAGTGAAACAATGCAAATCTGGTAATCCCAGTGCCTTTCATGCAGCCATGCAAGTAGAAAACTTGATTTACTTTATGAAAGAGGCTAAAAAAAGCAGAGTTTCGATTATATTTCATTTCCCCAACTCATTCATTGATCAAATGCATAAGAGTCCCCGACTGTACCCCACAAGCTCAGGTTTCCATTTTAAACCCGATGGAATGATAGGGTATAACAGATGATGACAGCCTGTCACCATTCACTCTGGAGCTGGCTGGCTGGAGGGAGCCCTCTGCCAATGTGCAAGCTCCAGAAACAGAGATGCCAGACCTGAAGAGATAACTGCCCTGGGCTTTTAAGAGCACTTAAACCATTCAGCTCCCTGTCAGTGGCTGCTGGCTGTGAAGATGTTTTTGCTTTCCTGGTGCTAAATAGGGAGGTGCTGGTATTGCACCAAGTGGGTCAGGGCTACTAACCAGGACATAGAGATCATGGGAGTGTAAGCTGGCCACAGCAGTAAAGGTGCTGTGCAGCCTAAAGACTGCCTCAGAAGAGAAATGAAGAAAAGGACACATCTTCACAGCCTGATCCCCATTCTAAATGTAACTATTATTAATAACATCCTTAGAAAGCTAAATACCATCCCTCAAACTTAGCTCCATGTCCTGCATGTAACATTTCCAAGGCATAATCATTTCTTCAAAACAGCCACTTTTAGACTAATGTTATTTTGCTGCTTCAGCCCACGAGGTACCTGCATTTTCAGTTCGCAACAGGAGCCTCACTCACATGGTTTTATTTCTTTACATTTTCAGTTCAAGATACACTGGGAGTTTTTAAATGCAAACATGACTTTATATTCTCACTATTCAACAGGTTCCCTATAAGCTTATCTGTATAGATAGTACTTTTTTGGAATACTAAGTTTGGTTCCACTCTTACCAACTGTAGCATAAATCATAATGTATCATGCAAGTGTAAAAGTGGTGTGAGGGGAGGAAATAGGACTTGAGTAACAAGACTATCAAAATGCCTTGGTCTAGGTTTCTGTCTGCAGGGAAAAAAATCAACTGACACAAAAATGCTGGAAACAGAGATGTCTCCTTCATAAAGACAAAGCACATTTCTTAGGGGTGCAGTATTCAAACAGGAATCAACATTTTAGCTGGAGACAAATGCACTAATCACAGTCATGAATACAGCTGAACTAAATGCCTCAGCAAAACCACTCAGTAATGGCATTAGTCATGATAAAGGAAATTAGTATTTTCAGGATGGGACACACTCAAGAATACAAACAGAACCCTTTGTGTCTGCTTTTACGAAGAAATAATTCAGAGTATGTATTTGACCAACTTGCTATTAAAATGGCAGTACAGCTCAAGACATCCTTTAAAGAAATGTGTCTGGATGAGAAAGAGATACTCCATAAATTGCTTTTAATTGTCCAGATGACCAATGCCTCTACCACTGAGTAGAAACAGTTCAGCAGGGGAAAAAAAAAATAGAATTGAATGATTATAGAACAATAAGGGTTATTTTTTAAGTCAATTGAAACAAACAAATCTTTTACCTTTATGCATTCCTAAACCTGTCCTTTATTAAATAGTGACTGATTGAAGTTATAAAGACACAACAAATAGGACTCTGAGCCTATCTATAATCTACTTTTAACCACCTCTGCTCCAGACAGTGATATTCTTTTCCAAGCTAATTAGCTAGCCTGGTCAGGAGAAAATGCCAATGCAGTTAAAGTGACTATATAAAAAATTAGCAATAAAAATTTCTGAAAATCAGATTTATTTTCTAAACTACATATCAAGTCAAAATGTCCAACTTACTACATAAGACCAAGTGATATTAAAAGGGTGATTTAAAATTTGGAAGCACTACTTACAACATGCTTCTAATACCAAAAAAGGAATTTAAAAAATAGAGAGCAGAAGCACTACACTACTCTTATCCCATAGCTGTATGACTTATAGCTGCTGCTGACTAACCAAATGACAAGTCTTTATTTCAAATGCAAAATGAAATGTTTAGTGGCAGCTAATATCCCAGAGTTTCCGGTTTTCAGGCTCCTGTTCTTTGATGTGTTACTGACCTCTAGTCGAGAACCTCTGGAATTACAGAGCAGAGCCGCTCTCACATTGTAGATGGCATCGGAAGAACTCCTTCAAAATCCTAACAAAGCAGGGCAAAGCCAGAGGAATCCTGCCTTCTCCCAGCTGTGGTCTCGAGGAAGAGGCGATGCACAGCGGAGCTGGGCACTGTAAGCATAGGGAAGGTTTACACAAGGTTTGTGGATGAGACTTTATATAGAATATTGTGTGTTTGCATTTCCTAGTTTTAGCTTTAATGTCTTGTTACTCATTTACACCTCTCAGGAAAAGTGAAGTACTATTGATCTTTAATCAAGGATACAATAGATTTTGAGAAATCCAGACCTGGCTCTTCTTTTAAACTAAAAACTACAAGCAAGTTTGAAGGGAGAGGTGTAAGAGAGATGTGGGAACCATACGAAGCCTAACTAGCACAGAAATTCCATCCTGTGCTCCCAAAACCTTGCCATGTTTACCCAACACATTCCTCAAAAGTGAACAACTGACCTTAAAACCCAGAGCACCAAGACAGTTATTTTTTCTAGCAGAAATGAAATCTTACTGATTAACACTCAGTCCCCCACTCAAGCAGGTCTGTTCAGTCCACTGGTTCTTTGGTGGCACTAGCACTAGGATGGTTGTGCCAGAGAATTCTGGCCCAGACTCATCAGAGCATTTTAAACACAAATTCAGCTAACACACTTCAGTGTTTTACTGACAAGGAATGTACTTAAGTGCGTGGCTTAATGCTTTACTAGGTCAGGCCCTCACTGTATTTGATAAAGTTAAATGAAGGTTAGCGCTTATTCCTTTCACATAGTAAATATTAGAAGAATCCTTAGACAAACCATCCCTTATTAAGGCAGTGAAAAATTCTCATCTCATTTGCATGGCTTTATATCAGAAAGAACATTGTTGCTTTAACTGAGCAAAATGGAACAAATACAGAAGATACTTGGCTGTTTCTACTAAGTATTTTCTTGGAAAAGAGTAATTGCAGGCAAGAGTAGCAGTTCCAGAAACAAACAACCCTCAAAAGAAATGAGGGTTTGCAAATTCTTAAAATATGAAGATCCTTTTAAAGGAAAACCCATCACAGCTTCCCTGACCAGAATGCTATACCTTCAAAATAAATAGCTTTAATCTCTGCTAATCGTATTTCAGCAAAGAAAAGATAAAGCTGGCAACAAGAAAATGATTATTCCATCAAGTTCAATAAGTCAATCTATTTTTAACATCCCTGGTCTCAATTTTGTTTAGTAAAAGAAGGTATCCAAGTTTTCCAGCAGATAAAGGAAAAAGATGAGTTTACCACAGCTGCATGTAATGAGGGCTCCTGAAGTAATGGATCACATCCTTCTTACTGTGAAATATTCAAGAGGGCTCAAGTAAAGAGAATCATTTCCTTCAGCAAAAGATCAAACTCACGTTGAAACCAAGAAAATATGGGAATACTAGGCCAGGCTGTAGGTTCAGTCAAGGATAGGTATTATACCCTTCATACCTGCCAAGATTTGTTTTCTGGGAATTATATCCTAATTCTATTACCAGGAAAATGTTGCAGAAAAAGCTCTGTTCTTTAAAGCTGGAATAGCAGACACAGAGATCAAAACAAACTTTTTCCAGACATGTGATTAATATTTGCCCTCTTATTAGGCAATTTGTTGGGAAAAAAAAAAAAAAAGCCCTGCTTAAAAGTCACTGCAGATCTCTTGCTAGGGGAAGCACTTTTTAGCTGTGCGGAGTCTGTGTAGCCTGGCTTTCCTGGAAGCAGAGGTATCTGACAGCAGCAGAGGGTGAGCTGTGAGGCAGTGCAACAGAGCTTGATGGTGGCAGTGAGATGGGAATTGGAACAAAAAGCTGCTGCTCCATTCCTCAGAGAAGAACGAGAAACATACAATCCCTGAGCTGGAAGGGACCTGCAGGGACCATCCAGTCCAACTCCTGGCCCACTCTTCCTAGAGCACTGCAAACAGAAATGGCCTAAACCGAGTTCCAGTCCTCAACACTGCCAATGTGAATAATTATTTGTGAAGCCAGATTAGAATTGGCATTTTAATGCCATAAGGACATACATGATTTGGGATTTTCCATCACTTTATTGCTGCCAAAATTTCAACATTTTCCCACAAGACCAAAGTTTCAAAAATATCTGGTTCATAAACTTTAATTGACACCTGTGAAGTGAGTGGCTTCCTTTTGATGCAGATGAACACTCTCCTTCAGAGATCAAAATTTTTTGTTTTGACTTTATTATTCTTAAAAAGTAATTGCATTCTCATTTGTTATAATACCCTTTTAAATTATGTCAAAATTATGCAATATAATAAAAAATGAAATAAAATTGAAACAAAAGTCCCTGATCTTATCAAAGCAAAACTTTTCAATATGGCTGTCACCAAAAAAACATCTCTACATAAGACAGTTTGATTTAATCAAATCAACACTTCTCCAATGAAAAAAAAAGAAAAAGGCTGCAGTCAGGTAGCACTCAGGCAGCTCTTACAATGTCTACAGAAGATGCACAAGCAGGACTTTGTTAATGAGACTTGCAGCCACACTTGCAGCCCAACACAGCACTGCAGCATGACCACATGCCATTTGTCCCCACCTTACCAAGCAGCCTCAGCAGAATCAAACCTCAAGGCCTGCCAGACATTCCGTGCAGGGTGGCCATGGAGTGCAAACCATTACGGGTTTTTAACCTACAGGTAACTGCTCTTCAGTCACACAGCAGACGGAATCTTCAGCACAAGTGTATCACATACTAGAAATTATAGACTGATTCTACTGTGGCATTGGGACCAAAAGAAAAGGGCAAGGGTTTTGAATGCATGGGTAATGCCAGATGGAATATACTTGGGACAAAAATCACAACATACTAAAGCAGATTTTCAAAAGTGCTTCAGAGATAAATTCAAAGAGCTTGTGCTAACACAACATTTAAAAAGCACATAGATTTTAAACTTAAAACACAGGACAAAATTAGAGCAGGAACAGGAAGATCTGAGTTCCCCTAAATGTCTGCAGAAACTAAAATCAGAGTTATAAATATTTCCCCTCCCAATCTTGTTTCTTTAGGTTTATGTTCTGTTTTCTTGCTGGATCCTAATCTTTTCCGATTATGACTAATATCTGATTTTACTGATGGCATCTTACTGTTCCTTTCTCTAGAAAGGAGAGTACTCTCACTCTAGTAGAGTGAGTGCTACTTCACTCTATTATCCTGCTCCCTGTCTAACTGCACCCACAGAAACATTTCAGACTGTGCCATTTCCTCTTACTTAGTCAAAGGTCCATTATAGTTGGGGCCTTCACACACTGCTGGATAGAAATGTTCTTCTGCTACTCAGCACTGAGACAAGTTTTACGGATAGAGGGCAAAAAGCTCTTTTTGCTGCTTCCTATGGTGGATCTTGACATTGGTAATCTATCTTCTTTCATAAGCAGAGCTCCCACAGACTTTAAAAGGAAACCTGAACATTTAGGCAGAGAAGAACATTGGATTCAAGATCCACCCATGCAGATCTGAAGATAATTTTCATTAGCTAGGAAGTCAAACACAGAGACATAAAAAGTTTTGACAGAGTCATCTTAACTTGGGTGGGAGTTTCTGAAGTCTATAGCCTAGAAAACTGTAAAGTGCTTGAAAACCTAGTTATCAGGAGGGCAATTTCATTCTTTATGTAGCGTTTCACATTTGAATGCTAAGTAACCACTGGAGGGAAAAAAAAATTACACATTCAACAAAGGAACTCAGATGCAACTACTAGGCACTTCCCAAGTATATGAAACTTAAGCTGTTTAATTTAAGTGCCCTGCAAGTCTGGGTGCCAACCATGACATTTTGCCACTGGTGATATTGCTGCCTATCAGAGAAAATACACATTAGCACAGGATATAAGAAACATCCCTGATGTTGAACCATCAACTCCTCATCCCATCCTTCATGCTGTGGAACACTTGTTCCAGCAGGGGACTCCACTTGACCAAAACAACACAGCAGCAGGTCACTAATACATAATTATCATGCAATGGTGATTAATTTGGTAACATCTGACCAATAACTGGGACTCTCAGCTGCCTTTGCCTGCCTCAGCACACAAACACACTTGCAACTCTCACATTAATCCAAAAGGTACCCCATTTCCTCCAGCAAGCACATGCCAAAGGGGGGGATTCCAATCTGTTGCTCAGCATAGTGCGGAGCTACAGCATTTCCATCTACTCCAGTGTGCACAGTATGCCTGAAATTAGACCCAAATCTTTGCTTTGCAAACAGCATGCCATACACATTCCTGTAGTGCTACAAAGAACACTCAAACACAGCCATCTCCATTTTTTTTAAGATTCCTGTTGTGTCTGCTTTGTACATAGCGTATATTTTACTTTCCTTCAAAAAGTTTGATTTTAGGGTTCTGTGCATCTATACACTTGAAAAAACATCATGAGTTATGACTGACTGATGTACAGCTGTTTAGGGATCAAAATAAGATTTTGGTAAATAACATTGCTTAATCACTGCTGTTCATTAGCTTGTTAACAGACTCTGTTTATTGACTCTGCTTTGTGCCAAGTGCTTACAGTGGAAACTCTGCAGTCCCCAGTGGAGGCTCTCCATACATGTACCACAGGTAATAATTCCTGCTGAGGCAGCATCGTGCTACTCTTCCAGCTGTTCTGGTGCCATCCTGAGAAATAGGGTCAACGCTGGCATCTCATTTATTTCCTGATGCTTGGCTAGCAACCTCTTCCCTCTAGAGATAGAGCTGCTCACAAGAGCACTTTACTTTTATTGCTCCTGTTAAGCTCTTTTGTTCTTCAGTGGAGGCTGCGCNAAGACCTACAGCTCAGGCTCTCCAGCAAAAGCAGTGTTTTGGATTGCTTGAAAAAATGGCCCTTCTCCAATTGTCACAGCTGGATTTGCACCTCCCTCACCCAGTTCCATAACAAAACTAACATGGAACTTGCAAGAGCAGAGGTTTTTTTACTGCTGTGCCTCTTTCATCCCCAGAAACACTCTGCCCTACCTCAGCAGCAGGCAGAAGGGCCCAGCTCTCCAGTTGCACTGTAGAATCTTGCTCAGGGACTTCTGCAATTACTCAGGAATGTCCTTGCCCTGAGCTTGCGGATACATCTTGATTCACTGGCTGTCAGAGACAATTCTGTTTCATGTTTCCCCAAAAGATTACTGGATTTTGATTAAGAAAGGTCAAGGGCAGCTCTTTCCTTTCAATATAAAGAGAATGACTTGAGGGAAAAAATTATCATCACCTAGCACCAGGACTTTTATCTCCACTTGAAAAATTAAATTGCCTGAACTGATGGAAGGCTTAGGGCAGGGTATGCACAGAAATGTTTCCATGCAAATAAAATCCTAAATAATTTATCTACATACTATAATTCTACATCCCCCAAAAACTGTGGGGTTTTTTTTGCAGATGTCTTAGCAGAAGAACAAAACACAAAGCTCTCGTAGCCAAGACTCAAGTAATACCCATTTGCCAGAACAATTTTAAATGCATATTGTATTACTGACCCAGCATACCAGAGATTTAGATTAATCCTTAACACTTCAATACATTCCCCAAAATAACCTCCCCAGTATTTGATTTTCCTTTGAAGGAAAGTGTGTCAGAGATAAAATTAGCTCTAGCTGCAGACTCCAAATCTCTGCCTGGCACTTCTCTCAGTAAAACACACCTTCAGCCCGTGTGAAATTGGTAGAGCTACACCGAATCTGCTATGTACAACTGAAGTACTTTACACCAGCTGAGGATCTAAGTATATATGCATAAATGAGGGAAGAATACATTTTTCCTTGGAATATTAATGCTGCAGAACACACAGGATGTCAGGCTGAGTAAAACAAATGACAAGTTCATAAGAAAAACATTCTTGTAATTGAGTTTAAGGCACTAAACAGCCACTGTTTTAACAGAGAATCTGTTAAAAAAAAAAAAAAAAACAACAGAAAACTGTTTTTAACAGATGCATGGGGGGTATCCCTACATAAATTAGGAGTAAGACTGTCACATGGATTTTAATTAAATAAAGTTATATCTATGACTTCTCCAGGATACTAAAGTAAATTTATCTGAGGAAGACAAGTAATGACTGGCTTTTTGTTGTGCAAGAAACAACCCTCATTTTTAGAATTTCAAAGGTTTATTAAAGCTTAACAAAAATATAACAAAAGACTGAATAAGGAGAAAGAGCAACACTGGAAGCACAGTACTAAATTACCATGTGCTTGCCTGTAACATGGGTGCTCTGATTTCTATGCCCCTAGGCCCTCCCAAAGTCTTTTTTGTTAACTCCTTCTCTGCAGTCCATTGGTGGAGACTTCTTTCTTTACATCTTGATTGGAGGTCAGGTGTAGTACCAAGCCGGCCCTCCCCAAATGCCCCGACTACCCCAGTTATCTCATGATAACAATACAAGGGGGAGGGGAAGGGGACTAGGGGAGGATATAATACAATAGCATACACATCCACAAAACTTATCTTAACATAAACACGCTATTCATCCTTTAATTGTGAGAGCCAACCATCACAGTACTCATGTGTAACAGCAGGAATTGGAACAGTTCATTAAGGAAGGTAGCAGGAGTTAACACCATCTGAAAAGCTCGTATTTTTTAAGGTACAAATTCTGAGACTCTCAATTACCAAGACAGAATTGCAGAAATCCAGCAGGCTGATAGAAAACAACACAAATTACTGCCCTCACACTAAAGCATTACGTACCTTGCCGCTGTGAGCACAAAGTACAGACAGCACTGAAATAAAATACTCAGCAAAACCATTTTTCTCAGATACAAGCTCTCAAACATATTTATCTTAATGTATTTGGCCATTTGGACATTACCTACAGCATAGCTTAGGATAACTAATGCTCCACACCCTGTGCTGCTAAATGCCACACCAAAAATTTAAATGGGAGGCTTTTAGCTCTTCTAGTCCAAAACAAAGAATGCCAAGCCCATTAGCATCTAAGAAGGCAAACATCCAGGTCTCTGTCACTGGATTTGACAACCCTCAAGCGCACTGAGCAGTTCCGCAACCAGCCAGCTCCAAAAGCTAAAGGCTTCCATCTCCTCCCACCTGTGCAGATTCATTAGACCAGTCCTCAGAAAGATCCACAGAAGAGCATATTGGCATTACCTTAACCTGCCAGTCTTATTTAGTGTTTCAGCGATCAAAGTACTCATTTCACACACATTAACTAATTAAAAATTTAGATTCTCCTGCTGTATCATATGAAGCATGAATTCCAAATTAAATCTTTTATTTAAAATTATTAAAGTTTGGAAAAAACACGAAGTTTCTCTTTGGGCTCTAGTAAGAGGTAAGGCTAATGAGAGGAAACACCTTAGCCCTTCCCACTACCAAATGTCTGTTTGACCACTCAAGCCCCATGTCACCTGGGTAAAGGGGACAGAACCTGTGTCATGACTTACATTCTCCACACAGACACTCAAACATGTAAGTTTCTGGTTTTCCACCTTTCATACCAACAGTTTCAGCATAAATAATGAAATTTAATTCTTTACTCGCTACAGAAGACCACGGAGATATTTCACAGTATGGGCCTGATGCTCTGTGTGGCCTTTTCAGAAGTGTTACAAGCTTGTGCTTGAAAACACAGCTGCAGAAGTTCCCTCTGACTACTACAGTGCCATAAGGGCTGCAACAAGACAAAGGCAATAGCTAGTTTTGATACAAGCAGGATTTTTATTCAATCCAAATATTTTCTGTACAACAGAAAGGTTTTATACAAAAAAAGGGAAGCATTAATTCAGTTGCAAGAACAGGCACAAGGAAGTTTCTGAACCCTAGTGCTTTAGAAAGTCAAGCATTTTTTTGAAAAACCAACCATGTGAAGTATTGTTATAGATGTTATAATCCTGGTTTGGGTCATTCTCCATCATGTACAACTCTCCTGCATGGACATCCTCAAAGTTAGCACTGAAGTTGTGGGGATCAAACTGAACCCACACAGTGTATCTGTAGTCAACGGTACGCATGGAATAGCCCATGATCCTGATGTCCTTCAGCTTTGGTTTGTCAGAGTTCCACTGGGGAGTGTCTGCAGGCCGGGGATATTGGCTGAAAGCAAAAGGTTCTTCCTTAAAACACCTGTCAGTGTCATCACACCTTTCCTTGCCTTCCTCCACCATTCCTTCAGAGACATTAAAATAGTGGACAAGGCTTGTCCCCTCAGTGCACAGCACAACACCAAATGACATCTCTGGGCACGCAGGAGGAACCTGCAGGCCAGCAAGATCTGCAAGCGTTGAAAACAGAGACACTAGCTCCACCACTTTTTTAATTTGCCCTAGAAGAAATAATATCAAAATATAAGTTATGGAACAGACTGGTTGGACAACAACTTTTTCTAATAATTCAGTTGGTTTTTTTTATTCAAAGTGCTTTGTACAGGATTTTTTGGGTACCAAAATCAAGGCAATTAAGGAGTGGCAGTTAGCTGTGAAGATGCCAGTCCATGCACTTATGATGTACTTTTAACAAGAAAACACACTGCACTTATGTTTCTCCAATAGCTTTAGATATAATCATATCCATTTGTTTGAAGAAGAGCTCTTCAGAAAGACAAAGTAAATTCTCAGGGTGCCTGGAGATACATCACCAACTCTATGTACCCAATGCAAACAAAAAATAACTACTGGAAATTTACCTTGAGGTGCTGAGCCTCCAGTATGGCTAAAAGGGTCAAGGTAAGGGAAGATCCTTGCTCCGTGACTGACAGGGGAAGTTGTCATTCCTGGGACATAAAACATCAGCGGCACTCTGGTAGCAACATCAAAATTGCTGTATTTTGCCCATTCACCATGTTCTCCCAAGGACCACCCTAGGTGACAACACAATTCAGAGCAGATACTGGTTTGTAATCTAGTAGTCATTTCTTCTTCATTGTAAACTGACTCTGACTGTTGAGGCCTCTAGTCTATTATAAAGGTTATATTAAAAGGTAAATATTCTGTATTTAGATGTAACACGACTTTTCTCTAATGTGGAAGCTATTTCACCAGCTAACTAAATCTTGCAACTTGATACTCTTTTATAAAGGAACTAATTCCACCTTTCCTTGTTTCCAGATTGTCAAGATTAGAATTAGGAAATTAGCATTAAAACAGCAGAAAAGAGGAATTGGGGTGTGACACAGTTCCTGCAAGAGTCTCCAGATCAATTCCACAAGACATTAATTTAAGTTTTGGGCAGCTGCCAGCTCTCCAATACTCCTGTTAACACTGTACATCCCTTGGATGCGAAGGCTGCTCTCTATGCCAGACTGCCATATCAGGATGGTACCCCTGAGGAAGCAATAGAGAGAAAACTTTGCAGCTCTCTTCTTCCTCTTGAAAGAGATGCCAACATGAATTCCTTCCAGGCAGATACACTGCCCTTCACTTTGGGGGAAGACAAAGAAACTCTGTTAACACACATTAACATATGTGTTTTCTTGATCACTTTGCCAGCCATAGTACCAGAAACACCAACTGTTTACAGTTATCCAAAGCAAGGAAAAGAAAAATTCAGTTTATGAACAAGTCAGAAGGAATGTCTAGAGTCACTTTAGCACCAAAAGTATTAATTCCATTGCTCTGCAACTTGTAAGAGCTTGTTTATACACACATGCTCACAGATTAACTCATTAACTATATATGTGACTTTAAATTGATGTAGTTAATTCATATCCTAACTGGTTTAAATCAGCTAAGCCATCCCACAATTAAACAGATCATGGTTATTTTAATGAATATTAGAGTATTGAAACAAGCATTAAATGCTTGAGGTATTTGTCCTACAGTTCAAATTAAGTTTTTTACCACTAGGATCCAGAGTATGCAGGATCTCAGTTTTGAGAGGGAATCATATCCCTACCAGTTTAGATGCTCTGCAAGCAGCAATGACAAGTGTAAGAAAACACACTTGGGCAGTTAATGAGAAAGCTTGTTATCCAATGTACCAGATGGCTTTCTACAAATGGTAAGGGGGAAGGAGTGTTGGCCATACTTTTAGAGCACAGTTCCCAGAAAGAGTCACTCCTTGGGTGGGGGGAGGGAATACAGAGAGCTCAGCCCCATGTCCTTACAGACAGCTTCATCCCTCACCAGCAAATCTTCAACCTGATTAAAGTACCTATGGGGACAGAACTGTGCAGCCACAGAAGCCAGTGCCAGTTCCCTTAATCTGGCTCAGACAAACCAGAAGTACAAGGTACGATAGCTCTGTTTCTCTGACACTATAGAAACACACACTGGATTAATATGCCAGCACTGAGTTGCACAATGAAGTTCTTAACAGTAAGCTCAAGAAAGATTTAAATGCTTACCATGATCAGCAGTAAAAACTACTATTGTGTTATGTGAGAGTCCTACATTATCCAAAGCATTTAGAAGCAGGCCAATTTGCACATCCAGGTAAGAAACTGCTGCATAATAACTCTGACGAATCTGCCGCTGCAAGTTAAGAAAACAGGAGAGAAAAAATAAGTTTCTCCCCAGACACATACAGCAGAACCAGGGAGTGACTATGTGAAAGAACTAAAGGACTCTACTTGTAAAGCTTTCATTTTAATTGTCTGTAGCCCAATTAATGCCCCAGAAAAGGTAAACTCAGAGAGGGCAGTTAGAAAATTCCACCTCCTAGAAGTGCTTTCAAGCAAAACACTGCAAACCAATCCATTCTGCATCTCTTGGTCTTGCCAGTGCACCTAATTTTGGCATAAGCACTGGAGACTCAAGGAAAATATTGCAAAAGAAGATACACTGGGTGCTGGCTTGAAACAGATAAACAGACTCAGATAATGAACAGAAACACAGCATTGGTAGCTGCTACATCCATTCCCTCACATGCAAACTGAATAGCAGTGACAGTGAAGGCTTGCCTACAGAGCTAGAGGTGACAGTATACAAGGCAGGGAATTCATAACTGCAAATGGTCAGTTGCTGAATAACTGAGAGGATCCAAGAGCAGCTGACTCCTCCCTTGCATTCGAACAAGTGAAGGCAGTTTGACTTCAGCGCACTGTGTTGACACCTTACCTGGAAATCATCTGGCAGTGGTCCATAAGGGAAACTAACATTTAATGCTTCCACATCATCCCTCTGTCTGATATCCATCCAGGGGTTGTATGCCACTGAAGGCAGTTTCTTAGGCACCCAGGGATCTGGGGCCAATGTGATATTTTCCAAGGGGTACAACTTGAGAAATTCCTTTACAACACAAAACACATATAAAGATTGTCCTCACCTCCAACAGATACTGTGAATTTTGTGTTTAAACAGCAATCATTTTCCCTTGCAGGACCCTTTAATGTTACAGTTTACAAGGCTTCCTTCCTCCAGAGTGTGAAACACAGCAATACTAGACATCCCCAACCAATTCCTGAAAAATACTGAGTTAGTAAATACCTAAACCCAGCCTCCTGTATCTCAAAACAACACTGCAATAAAAGGTCCAATACCACTTTGAAATTGATAGAAGTTTTGCCACCAAGTCAAACAGAGAATGAAATACAAGATCTCATTATGTCTCACTCCATCAAGCTGAAGCTCATCTCCATGCAGCAGCAGTGATCATTATGGTGGCACAAGCCTGGCTTTTGGCTGAGGAGTCACAACTTATTCTCATTAAACATTCTGAAATACGTCACAGGTGACTCCTGAAGTTACACCAAATCAAGGCTGGTTTCCAACCTGCTTTCCAGAAACAGCAATAAAGCATTTGTGGGAACAGCTTTTAAAAATAAAAGCAACATTTGTCTAACTTCCCTTTCCTGCAGGTTCCAGTCTCCTCACCTGTGGGTACCTCAGTGGGATATGTGGCTTGTGGTAACCAACAGCCAGGAAGAACTTTTGTCTGTTGGTTTTCATGATATTTAGTAAGTGTATGGCCTCCTCAGTGCTCTGAATATCAGGCAGAGTACCCCCAGGCATTTCTGTCACATCCACTGGGCACACCAAGTTCGCAAAAAGTTTTCCATCTTTTCCCCTACAAGTCTTCATGGAGAAAAAAAAAAGTTAGTTCAGTAATTTCTGTTAAATACAAAGACAAAATCCTCTGTTCTGTAACTTTAAAACCAATTTGTTTCTACCAACAAAATAATGCAACTTCTATGCCTATGAAAATGCAGAAATCCTCTCTAAAGCTGGGTAGAAGATTAAATGTAGTCACACAGGTCAAAAGGCCACAGCTTCTATAATGAATAGAATCTCTGATCTAAAGGAGATGCAGCAGCATTTGGTTATCCTATATATACATACATTTCAACTCTTTCTGATCCCAAGAGTTCACAGAAAGTTGCCTGGAAGCTACTGACTTAGTTTCTGAGCAATTGCCAGCAGTGGCTGATGTGTAATTGTTGAAGAGAGATAAATTAGACTGAACAGTGGCCAGGGAAAGGTGGCCTCAACAGGGTGCTTGGGAGGGGTGCAAAATGAACATACTTCTCTTTATGTCATGGATGCAAACATTGCTGTTGTTAAAACCAGTCTTTTTCCAGCAGTAAAGCCAAGACCAAAGCACTGCCAAGACTGTTTGTACCCTCATGACTGCAGCTCCTGCTGGGCAGCGTACGGACTCCAACACACAATGCTAATGCAATGTTTGCATAAAGATAAACCAGATTCTTTTGTGTCACACTTAAGAGTAACAAACATTATAGAAAACTGGATCAGATTATAAAGTTTCAGATTATTTAAACATTATTTTAATTATGGCCCCTGCTCACTCAGTCCTGAGCTCTTTAACACATTAAGTTTACCAAGACTACTGACAATGTTTTATCACTAACTAAAGCAAAGTCAGATCAGTTGCAGGTGCAAGTTGACAACCACACTTTTCAGATAAAGGAATTCATGACCTAGACACAAATAAGGATCATTCTTGCTCAGTTTCCAAATACCAATTCAGAAATATTTAAAACATCTGCAGGATGGGCATTGATTAACAAAACACACATGTGGTAATCCAGGCCTTCTTTCGGAAAGCACAGAAACAAAGCATTGAAGTGGTTAGTTGTTTTTACTGCACAAGGGTGCAGCCTCAAAACTCTGAGAGCACAGCCTGTCCTTGATAAAAAGAACTTGGTTATATCCTGAACACCTTTCTCTGTTAAGAGTGCCACAAATCACACTTACCTTATCATTCTCATGCTTTTCAGCTGAAGGATGAAAGGGTGGAATGGACCAACTGTAGGGATAGTCATCACTGTAATTGGATGAAACCCCTGGAATGGATAAAGATACTAAAAATGCTCTAATAGTTCACTGAACCAGGAAGAGCTCAGACACAAGTTTAACTTGTCTTCAATTGTTTGGGTTTTTTTCAAATATGCTAAATGAAGAAACATTTCAAATGATTCTTTGACAACTGAGGAAAAGATAACCAAGAAATAAAAGTCAGAAAGTTTAAGCCAGATATTTTTCCCTGAAATACACCTTTTATTAGTGAGGGATACTCAAGCCTGTTGAAGAGCCTTACTTCAGGGAACACCAACAAAAAAACCCCAAAACCAAAAACCAAATCAAATTAAAAAAAAAAAAACAAAAAAAAAAAAAAAAAAAAAAAAAAAACAACAAAAC
>VZTT01009568.1:94870-138183 GCA_013400855.1 Buphagus erythrorhynchus
AAAAAAAAAAAAAAAAGGAACAAAAAAAATGCATATCCTTGATTAGCTTTACTATAAACTGAAACACACACTGAAACTATCCACACAAGTTTAGTTCTAGGACAAGGAACTGCCAAAAAGAGGATCAGTATTACAATATTTTTCAAGTCAGTAGTGTTACTGCTTTTTAACTAGTGAACTGATTTCCTACTGAACTTGAAGCATTAGTCTCACATGCGACACATCTTGATCCAGGCTCATAGTCTACTAGGAAACATGGAGCATGTACAGGCAGAACTAAGCCAACAAGAAATTTCATTATCAGGAGATGCCTAACTTCCAGATGTATTTTTAGAATGTTAGACATTTATTCCCACAATTCCCAGACAAGATGTGAAAACATCCACTAGACAAAAGTTATCTAATACATTCATCTCTAATGCCTTAAGACTTAATGAAAACCACTGTAAAATCTGGCTTATGATTTAGGTTCTTAATATAGATGAGAATCACACATCAATACTTACGTAAGTTTGTGAGATTATACACATCAAGAATTTCTATGTTAAGCAAATGATAATTCAAACCATACCAGGATGAAAAACTTTCCCCACAGATAAGGTCATGTAGCCATTTTCCTTGAAATACTGGGGCATAGTGGAATAATTTCCTGCATGAACTCTCCAGTAGGAGTAGAAATCGTAGAGCCGGGTGGTGTCAGGCCTGCGGCCAGTGAGAAATGACACTCTGCTGGGAGCACACACAGCTTGCTGAGGAGAAAGATAGCCAAGAAGAAATTTGGAACAAAAACCAAAACACACGTATGAACTAACTTGGGCACAGTGATGCCTAAAGTTTTAGCTTTCATATTTTCCAGATTCTGTACTGCATTAGTATATGTGTCTGAACTTCATATAAAGTGTTAGCAAGTTCTCTTCACAGTTTAGTTAGACAAAACAATCCTTCTCCAGCCTGAGAACCAAGAACACCATTGCAACTTCAGGCCCAAAAAGTATAAACAACAGTGAACTGAGGAGAGCAAACTGAGAGGATGGGACTTCATAACCTGGAGCTGTAATTGGACAATTAACCCCAATATGCAAATGGTCCAAAACTTATAGAAGTGTGAAAACATGTGATCCATCGTCCACCTTGAGTGTAGCCTCAGACAGGCTCTTATACTGCCCAAGGTGTATCCTTTGAAGGCCGTTTTAATATATACCTACTTTATTCCTTTAACACTATCTAGGCTCTGTCCTAGGTAGCCTCTCAAGGCATCAACAGCTGGGCCATAACCATCTGAAAACTCAGGAATCACAGGGAACAAGTTTCATAAAACTTCAGGTTGGAATGAACAGTATCCTTATCAAGCGTATCAATTCAAAACTGCAAGCTTTTAAAAAAAGCAAGGCAGGTTCCATAAAAGCAGTGCTTTTGAAATCTGGTTGCTCACATCAAACAGAATTAAGCAGCAGTGTCAGGTAGACTGTGCTGATGAAAGCCAAAAGCCTAGTTGATCTGGACTGCCTTAAGAATAAAGAAAGGATAAACACAAAAGGTCTGGATTATGATCCAAAGGTCTGACCAATTCTGCTTCAGACTGACAAAACCCAAGTTATTGCTTTGAAGTCCTATTCCCTAGTTGGAATTAGACCCAAACTTCTGATTTCTCAGCAGAGAGGAACTTGGGAATATAGACATCCTATGCAGAGTATTCCAGCAAAGAGCAATTAGTGACATTTTGAGTCCTCTATTTTAGAGTTTAGCTTACCTCACAAACTGCCCCTTAATAGCAGTTTATAGAATTGATTTCCTCAAAATATTAAAAAGGAAAACATAAATTTTTATAAACAGTAGAAAAAGAGAATTTTAATTTAGTAAAATGGCATTTTTATGCAGCACTTGGCTGCTAACAGTGAAAATGCTTGAGTGGCAATCTACTCCTCCAAGGGCTACACAAATACCATAATTAAAATGCCCTGTTTTCATTTTTCTCACCTTAGTAAAGATAGGTTCACACACTATAGTTCAGCCCAATCATTTATTTTCTACTGAAAATATTTAAAGTTAATAAATATTTGCTTTTTCCACTGGCTTGCCTAACACCTACTAGGATAAAACCAGTAATTATTTTGCATAGAGAAAACATGTTTAAGTCATTTATCTCACCTGGGCATATGCATTGCTAAACACTATACTTTGGGAAGCAAGTTGATCAATGTTGGGAGATTTCACAAGCTTATCTCCGTAACAGCCCAACACAGGACGCAGATCATCCACAATTATAAACAACACATTCATGCCATCTATGAAGGAACAGAATTAGAAATAAATTAACCTGATCTCCAACCAATAAATAAACCTGAGAGGTTACTTTATGCTGATTTATCCGTTTTTAACCCTTAAACACATTTGAGGACAAAAATAAAATTATTAAAATGAGCAAGAATATATTTTGTAAGGGAATGTAAACAATGGGATTAATTCTTCAAAGTCAGAAATTCTTATTTGGCCTAGACAGAAATACAGTGTTTTTCATTTCCCTTCTTATTTCATTGCTTGCACCCATGGTATTTTCTCCAGCTGCTACAGACGGTATCTCCTTGCAGGTGGCTAAAGTAGGGTGGTGGAAAATAAAGACGTATTTTATAGGTCTACCTACCACTGAATTCTACGGCCGGCAAGCTTTGAGAAGGGTGTTAAACCATAGCTAAATAACACGTAGTCCTGTATAATTCTGCTCTCAACAAATAAAACTATTTTTCAATTAATTACACACGTCTTTTTAAAACGCCCTCTCAAGGCGGCGGACTGTACTGGGGGCTCGACATTAGCACGACTCGCTCGCCGCCGGCGAGTGAAGCTGCAGCCTCCCTCGGGACACACCGAGCCCCTCGGCCC
The DNA here is from genome assembly GCA_013400855.1 of Buphagus erythrorhynchus. Classification (NCBI taxonomy): domain Eukaryota; kingdom Metazoa; phylum Chordata; class Aves; order Passeriformes; family Sturnidae; genus Buphagus; species Buphagus erythrorhynchus. The sequence continues at coordinate 97,751 of VZTT01009568.1, forward strand.
CGGGCTCCCGCCGCCCGCTCCCCTCAGCCCAGCTCCCGCCGCCAGAACGAACCCCCGGGCCCGCGCCCGGATCCGGGCCCCGCCGCCGCCGGGCCGGCCGCGAAGGCATCACGGGGCAGCCGCAACAGGGACAGGAACAGGAACAGGACCAGGACCAGGCACAACCGAGCAGCCGCCATGTCCAGGCGAGGCGGCCGGGCAGGGTAGGGGCGGCCCGGGGGCGGTGTCTTGAACCATCGCCGGAGTCTGAGCCCCGCCGGGAGCGGCCCTTCCCCTCCCACCCGCGGGGGCGCCGTGGTTCCGCGAGCGAGCGGCCCCGAGGTGCGGGGTCGGCCCGGCGGGGACCGGGATCCAGCGCATGCACTGTGCGGGGCTGTTCAGGGCGCAGCGTTGCTCCTGCGGTTCCTGCCGACGTTTGTTCTTGCACGAGTCTCAGCACCCGCCGCATCTCCCGTAGAAAAGGAGTGTCAGTGGCATTCTCAACGTTATTTCTTTCCCGTGGAAATAACGTTGGGGAATGAGGAAATCAAGGTTTAGGATTGAGAGAAGAGGTCTGAGTACTTTAATCCTGTTTGTGAATCAGTTTAACACTCTGTGTGGTCTTTCAAGGAACGTTCAGTGTTTCCGGTCACACACATCTCCCGCAGGCCGCCTGCTGATGCGCACTCTGCGGAGCGAGGGACTCGCGATTACATGAAAAGTTACATAAGCTAAAAAACTCCCCGTAACACTTAAAAGTTTCATTAAGAACTAGTTTTATTAAAAGCGCAGCAATTTTTTATGGTATCTATCTTTAACTGCAGTAGAGAAAATCGATTTATTGCCAGTATTCCTGTGCAAAATAAACTCACTGTTAACTATACATATGCTTCCCAATTAGCAACTGTAAGATTATCAAAGATGTATAATAAAGCAGCTGACAGGAAGATTTTAAAAGAATTAAAAAACTGTAACCATGTCGTCTTACACATTTAACAGACAGATAAACTGATGACAAGTATACCAATATTGAAAACAGTCAACAATGGGAATATGTTGGAATCCCACTTGGATATGGGAACCACTATGACAATGATACATGTGATGGTATGTGCATTTTTCTATTTTAGCAAGTGATAGATACACTTTTGAATACAAATGGAAGTTTAACAGTGAAATGTACTGGTAAATATAATTTTCTTTGGGACCAGACTATTAAAAAAGCCCAAAAACAACGTGAGAAAAAAGCCTCAATTACAGAAAACTAATGCATCTCTAATAGGAATCTATAATTTGATTCTTTCAGTGCCTCAATTGTATTGGTTGCTCTTTCTTACCAAAATTAAAAGTTCTGAGACAAAAATGCTCTCATTCATCACTTTTTCGTCACAGAGAATGGGATTGAAAATAATCTGCTTTTCTGCTCTATAAAGATTCATACTTAAGGCCTCAAATATGCTGTGTATGCACTCACCATAAGATTACCAGGAATGATTGCTACAGTGGTCTGTCACAATGCTATTGTTCAGTGGGTTGTGTGACTCAAAAGTGCAGTACATTGTGTATTACACAGTGTGTGCATACATATTCAACCACGTGTACTTCCTCTAAACTATTACAGTGAAGTTTATTTTGATGTGGATCTTACACAGAATCTTCCTTCCTGCCTACGCTGGAAAAGCTCGAATCAAATGAAGAACACTGTTACTACAAGTTCAGCTACTACTGAGCACGTGATATGCAATCAATTCATGAACGTTATTCAGTATATTTGATGTTTGCATATTTTGGAATTAATGTTGTGTGTAAGCAGTATATCTCACAGGTATCAGCAACTCTCCTAACATGGATCAGCTGCTGGAAATGTATTGAACATTGTATCCCCAAGTGACACTTCTCTTCATTGGAGACTTTTTATGCAAAAAGCCAAGGAATTATTTCACTATTGCACATGCATTTAATTATCAATAACGCTTGCCTTTTTCAAATGCAAATACACTAAGTGGTACTTGATATGAATTTCCTGGTTTGCCTAGCATGAGTATATAGCAATCTTATTACGTTCAGTCCACTGGAAGAACAAATTCCAGAGGAAAAGTCTTTTCCAAACAGCACACAAGTTCTGGTGCTAAAAAGCAAGTTGGGATGATGTCAGTGAGTAATTGCAGGTACTGAAATCACAGACCTTGGACAAACTGGTATCACAGCTCAGATGTCCACTCCACCCCGGATGTATGGGCCTTTGAGCAGCCTGTTGTTTAGCTCCTGGACTAAACCACTGCTGGATTCAGTGTGATGAGTTGGGAGTGTCACAGGAAAGGTTAAACCTAAACCTTGGCTGAAGTGGCAATACCTTGTACAGCACTCCTCCTTTAGTCACTCTGCTGGAAGTCCCAGGGTGAATGTCAGCCTTCTCCACCTACCACCACCACTGAAGATCAAATCCATTTTAAGCTTAGCAATATGCTAAGGCATCTACCAAAAGTTTTGGGGGTCTACCACAGTGCTTGCACAAGTTTTGTAGGTGAGGCCACCAACATAAGAGCTAAATATCTTAAAATCAACTATTTTCTATGACACACTCACATTAAGACATGGTAAAAATTCAGCACAGCAATATTTTTAGTGGCAAAAATCCTATTCATAGGACTCTGTAAGAAATGGCTGTCCTATCAGATCTTATGAAGTATCCTTTCCATATCTGGGTACACTCTCCAATAGTTTCCTCTGACAAGGAAGTATGTTTTGAGACTCTGTGAATATGGTTAAGCAATATATAATAGTCCTGGTGTTGAGCTCTGCCTGGAAAGGACATCTTGGGTCTTTACATGTGAAACCTGCCCTTGTGCATGTTCCCCAGTGATTTCACCAGCACATTTGGCATTTGGCACAGAAGCAAGCCTAAGGAATTTTTATGCATCACTCAGTGATTCTAAGAAACCAGGTTTTCACAAATGGTTGGGCACTGTGGTCAGTTTACTCAAACACCAAAAGAGCAAAGCCATTTTCAATTAATCAATATAAGTAATCACAAAGCAATTATAATTTAATTCTCATGTATTGTAGAAAGTGACTAATCACTAAAGGAAGCTTCTGATTGGCAAATTTATTTATCCCTAAATTGATTATTATCAAAAAAGGACTGTTTTCCTTTTCATTTTATGGACTGATGAAATATATTTCTGTACAAGCTACCATGAAGAAAACGAGAGAGAGATCTATTAAAAATATTTATACCTGCATTTGCATCTGTATCCTCCTCTGGCACATATGGTGAGGAAGTGAAATACTAATAGCAACCCCTGAGACATAATGTTGATATATCTCTAAACAGCATTTTTATCTTTGAAGGATTCCATAGCTGTACTTTCAGAATAAAACCAATCATACTTTTTAAGCCATCTGTGAACATTAGCACTCAAGGGAAAGCTACAAACACTGTATGAGAGGCATCTCATACATAGACTTCCAGTTTGTTAACATTCTTACAATAAGATGGTATTGTAGTCCATCCTTGCAGCCTGAATTGCAGACCTGTGCACTAGAAAATACATTGTAGACTTTACTTATAAACATTTCTAATCCAAAAATACTCATTATAAACCTTCATTTCGTATGCAGTTATTTCTCTGCAGCTGAAGTGAGTCATGCAGGTCCGTTCACCTGCAGGATGCTTCCTCTCTCCCCAAGGCCCAGGTCAGTGATCTCACACCAAGAGTTTTCCCAAGGACATCAGAGCTGTTTCTAAGATACTATCTAGACTTCTGAGTACTGGACAGCAGGTAAGGCAGATGCTGTTATCACCACCAAAAGCAATGGATTAAAGGCATACCTCAGTCCTGCTTTCTCACATTTCCTGTTTGGGCCTATAAACATGGCAAATTAGACACTGGCAGCTCCAGCTCTGATGTGCTGGCCAGAGAACAGTTGGGTGGCTTGAGGAACTGGAGTTCTTCCTGATCCTCCCTACACACATTTCAGGAAATGTGCCTACAACTCAGGTACTGCTCAAAGAAATCACACTGTCCCAGGTGCTTAGTGAGGGCAGGCAAGCACAGTGTAAAAATAACTTTCATGCACATAAGCCCTGATACGGACAATTTCTCAATTTACATGGTGAGTACAATAATAAGATAAGGTCCCCAAACAGGAAAGCCTGTGTAAACAAGATGTCATGTAAGGCTATTGAATTCTTTAATGTGGATAGCTGGTAAGGGTTGGTCTATTATTTAAACATCTACAAATTCTGTTTTGTTTGTTATTCAGGATTAACAGTTGCTGCAGGTTTTAGAGGGTATTTTGAATGGCATCCTCAGCATAGTAACAGCATTGCAGTTCTTTAAAACCCCAAAATAACCCATCCCCCCATTTATTTTTAATAGTGAAATCTATTCCCTCTTTTTCTTCTGTACCCTCTCTTCCACCTTCTACAGCTGCCTTAGAGGGGAAGTGAATAAGCTCATCAGTATTCAGGCATTGCTAACAGGGAGGTCACCTTCTGTTAAGCAACTCTCAATTTCAAACTTTAAAACCTTGCAATTAGTAATTTGACAAGGACACTAAAGTACATGACTACTTTGCCCCTGACTAAGGTGATGTTTTCTGAGTGTAATTCTACTTACAAAGTATGAGAGGAGTGATTCCTGTGAAGGGCCAAATTCTACTTCTCATATGTGCAAACTGTGGGATGTAAAGCAAGTGTCATGAAGGTGGAAGCACAGGGGACAATAAACAGGCATCTGTAACTAAGCAGAGCAAAGTAGAAAAAAAAAATTGCTCAAGGGTAGGATAAAGCCTTTTAGAAATTAGCAAGGACTTGCTAATGAGGATTCTTTTAATGACGCATTGTATTATGCTTGACTAAAACAAGAGTAGCAAGACCAAGAGACATAGAACTAACAATTGTAATAGTGTGTAACACTGTCTTTTTGATAAGATCAAATTCTTCCTTTCTCTACTATCTTCTTGCTTCACAGTTCGCCTTTGGGAACAGAACTGTGAGGCAAAAAATTCAGGAGTACAAAAATATTTTTGTCACAACCACTGTAGACATTTCCTGTGCTGCTCTGAGTTTACTGTGTACACAGTAGAACACTGGTTCTGTTATTATATTAGTATGTTCCAAACTCTGATTTGTAAGAACATACAAAGTGATCTACAGCTACTCATGAGTAACACTGCTTCATATGCTGAAAATGGCCAATACCTCCAGGAGCATCCCATCAGCATGCCAGGGATGAACCCAGTACATAGCCAGCTCCACAGGAGGCTGTGTTCTTCTGGTTCTTGAGCAGCACCACAGTAATTTTCCCAAATCAATATGTAACATACCAAGACATATTCCATTATGTATTCAGGAATTGGTACTACTCTCTGTACAACTACAGGATGGAATAGCTTGTGTCTGGTTACTAAAATAATTATTCTATATTTTATTATTTTGTAAGTGCAAAAGCAGGAAAAAGTCAGAGATTATTTCTGTCTAACCTGCATCCTTGATCTCCTACCATAATAAGTGTAGTGTACTGGATCCCAAAGGCCCCATGCTGAGTTTACTCTTTTAAGCATGACACTTCAGCAAAGCAACTTGTTCTGGATACCATCATTTTCCCTTCAGTCAGTGAGACTCAAAGGTGTTTTGCAGGAACTGTTTGATGAACTAGCTCAAACTAGTACATCCTTTCCAAACACACTTTTCCCTATAATTTGTCAATAATATTCTATGGTTCAAAAGGTTCAGGTAACAACCACAAAGGGACAAATGTGTTTTAGAATGTGTTAGTTCAAATGAATAATATCTCTGATCACTTTTTATGCAAAGGACTTTCATATGTACCATGAAATGCTCTAGTGGCAATAAGCTTTGGAAAACAGATTTGCTGAGAGGAGGTAGTCATAGTGATGGCAGGGAGCAGCAGGGTATGAAAACTCCAAATATCCATGAGAAATTAAAAGGAAAACCAAGGAGTAAAATAAAGACAAAGCTCCTGCACATTTTAAAATGTCAAACCAAATATAAATTACAAGTTTACAAGCATTAGCAACCAAAAATAAGTATTGATCTTGCTGTCAACTTCCATGAAGGTGATAATCTTATGAACCTTCATTTATAAATAAATAAATAGAAACCATTTTTCACATACTCAGCAGAAAGTCCAGCCTCAGCTGAGCAAAATTTTCTGCCACCCCCAGCAATGGCAAGAGAGGCACAGAATAAAGCTGCTAAGAAGTGAGCAGTTGTGATCTGGTTACCCTTCTGCTCTGCAGCCTCTTGGGCAATGCTCCATCTGCCTTTGGAAGCAGGCCAGGGAGTGGGGAGGCAACTGGAGGCTAAGGTATCATGCTGTTTCAATATATATGGAGCACAGAATTGTTCATCTCTTCACTAAGAGTATTTAATCCCTTTAATAAAAGGATGGAATTACAGAACAGAGAGAAATGACAGACAAACAAATTTTGTCCCACTTCTTTTGTCCATCTAGAACTTGATTTTCCAAATTTACTGCTGTTACATAACCCTTTAATACAGGTTTGAATGAGCATAGCTACTCATCACTACTTCAGGTATGAGTGAAGTAGGTCTCAGGATCTCCATCACAGATACCCTGTGGGTAAGAAATGCAAAGGGGAAAAAAGGATCAGTGAAGCCTGGCTTAAACTCATATAGACACAAGGTAAAATTTAATTGCCTTAGGTAAGATCATTCTTTTTCCTCCTGAAATTCCTTGACTCCTTCACAGAACACCTTTCACCTTCAGCAGCAAAACCATACCCAAGATGATGCTTCACTAGACAACTCCAACTTACAGCAGGAATATATGGGGGAAAGCAGCATGTGATCTGTTGAAAGCTGCTTTGCACATCTTGGCTGTGTGAGAATATTTACACTTTAAAATACTTATTTTTTTAGGTTTTGCTTTGTTTGGTTTTTTTTTCCTGGTACAATATATATGTTCACTACAGTACAAGTTAAAAACCAAATGGCTGGTAGACTTTTGTAAAGCTGAAAGCCCAGGGAAGATAAATCACCTCATGCTATCCTCTTACTGAAGTCTTCCTTTGTGAGCACAGAATTGGTAATCCAGCACCACTCTTTGGACCACTGAGCTGAAGCTTTCTGATTTTCTCTAATGTTTAAATTGGATAGCTCCTAGATCCAAAGTATCATCTTGCTAGACCTCAGACCTGAAGCAAAGGTGAAAAAAAACCAAACAAAACTAATCTCCTTTGGTGTTGCTCACTTTCATTTCCTGTCTCCCATCTAATTTGGTTAACAATTTGTCTCTTACTTCATGAAACATCAGGGACTTAAGTGAGCTGTATTATTTTTTGATATCTTTGTATGTCTTTTCAGTGTGGTGAGATGTAAGTAAGTCTTCGTCACAGAATATGCAGCAAGTAGCTGGTTAAGTGTTTTGTCTCTGTAAAAGCCATGTAAATTTGCCACAATCATATTGATATTTAACCCAATTCTGCTTTTCCCTGAATGCATTGCAAAAGGAGCTATGATATATCCAACTTCTGATAAGATGGAGACTGATTTATCCTTGTCTTGCATCACTGGCTAAAGTATGTTGCATAGTGTTAGTACATCAGAGTGCCAGTGTTGTAACTCACATGCAACACTGCTGCAAATGATTACATTGCTGAGAGGCACCCTGAGTGGAACTCACCTCTTGTGTCCAACATCCAAAACCTCTTATTTAATTTGGAGGTATTTAAGCATTTATCTTGTTCTATCTCTCTTGACTTCTGAGAGAAGCTAGAGGAGTCACAGACAGAAATTGCATTTGTAGTGTGTGTTATCCAGACACACAGATCCTTGAGATTCTTGGAACACCTGACCTGTGTCAGTACTAAAGTTCTTAATCTGATTAATGCTATAGGTAAAATTTCTAGGTGCCTTTACTCAAGAAGAAGGAGTAATATAAATAGTTAGAAGCTTAGCGTTCATCTGGAACAAGTAGCTCAATCAGGCTAAAAGTAAACAACTGCAAATAAGCCTTGTTTTGTGCTGGATGGGTTTTAAGAATAGAAGAATATATTAATTTTGCCAGGACAATATGCATGATCTGAACCTCCATCAAAGTCTTGAAGGAAATGAAGAAGGAAGGAACTAAGATGAAAGAAATTAAAATAGACTTAAGAAGGCCTTGATGGAAAGAATCAGCTCTGGTAAATCACTTCTATTAGGAAATTGATAGGAATTGTTTATATAACTTATAGAATAAGTTATATAGAATAATAAGTTATATATAGAACTTATATAGAACCTACTTATTTATTTATTTATTATCCAATGCCTTCTTTTCATGCTTTATATTAAACAACTACTAAGCAGAGTGGAAAAAGAAGTTATGCAAGAAAGCTCAGGAGTAGAGCAACATAAAAAATGAATAACTTGGAAGATGTGGTGAGGCAGAAAAAACATACAGACTGCATAAGAAAAGAGGCATGGAACACAACTTGCTTAAATGACCTTCCTTTCAATAGGAGAACAACTAATGAGTAAAACCATCTGAACAGTTTAAGACAAAAACATAGACTATAAACAGACACATCTTTTGCAGGTGACATCAAGTCATTGTGTCAAATCCTGCTTGGGCCAAACAGCTGCACAACAATGCATTTTCTAACATCCAGCTGGCAGAATAGCCTATGAAATTCGTAGTGGCTAAGTATTGTAACTTGCTTCACATCACAATCATAGCTGGCATTAATAGAAACAGCAACTTGTTGAACTGCTGTAACTCTACAAATAGGTTTCAGGAGGACAGTAATTGAGAGACACAACATGCAACAGACAGAAGCAAAAAGTTCAAGGGTAAAGGCTTTAAATCATTCTAACTTCCCAAGTAGGACACAAAACAATCTTATTGCAGGAATTATTGAAATTTTCATTGAAACTCAAGGCCCTCGTTTCAGAGCCAAGCAGCTGTGTGTAAGGCCAATGACACTAACAAGTATGTACTTTTTAGATCATTACTGTTCTTAACTGTGCAAAATTACTGGCTAGTATAAAGATATTATAATAGATTGAACAATCTCTTCTTTGCCAATTATCAGTCAAACTCTGTTCATTCTGTGAATAAAGCAAGGCCTACTTATTTATTAAGCAAAATCAACTGAAATTCAAATGGGGATTTTCAAACCTGAAGATTTGTTTTTGTAAACAATTTGATGTTCTGTCATAGACCATGAAAGATGATCCTAGAAACAGTTCATGACTCCGCTGTCAGCAACATCAATCAGTTATCGCTGAACTGCTGTCCTCCCTTTAAATGCTGCAGTATTCCAGTCACCTAACATGGGCACTTTGAGAAGTCTATAAAGCAAACAGGACATGTGAATTATATCGTATATTAGAAAGGAGTCAAGGCTGACTGTCAACAGAAAAGCAAGCTTTTCAAATTAGAAGGCTGATTCAGGTCTTGTTTCCTGCATATAATTTTGGTCTGTCAAGGACAGGGATGCTCCTAGTTTACATTTTTTAAGCAGAATAAGGATACAAGTAGATGGCTTATGAAAGCAGTAATGGTAGTGACTATAAAAGAGACCCTATATATCTCTTCTTGAACTAATTTGAGAAAATAGATAAATGGAAGTAAACCAAAATTTGTGTTTGGTCTCCAATATAAACTGTCTCAGGGGATTCACTTCAATTCCCAGCATTCAAGTCTTAATCAGCCATAGACACAAAGTCTTAACAGAAAGCAGATGACCTGCTGCTTCTTTTGTCTGCTGCCCATATTACTCCTCCTACTCTTAAATTACTATAAAATGTAAACTTAAGATAAATCTTTTAAGTCTTTAAATTTAGACAAGAGCTTGAGTTTCCTTTGCTCTCCAGCTCTCCCCAACATTATCCTCAGATGTGTAGATAGTATCTAGCCATAGTAATCAGGAAATCAGAGACCACAAAAGAAATCTAAGAAAGCTCCTAAAATTCACAATTATTAGACTTCAAACCAAAAAATTTAGCTCTACCTCTCCTGAGGTACTGGTACAAAAGTATGTACCTTGAGCTTTCATTTCTGTAACTAAGGATTTTTTTCTTAGTTCTTCATACCTCATAGGAACTATTTTGCTGCCTGGGCAGTCAGCCAAGCATTGTAACTGCAGAACAAATCTTTCTTGATTTACTTCTACGGAACTTCATGAATATTCTCAGAAATGCCAAGTTGCTTTATTAGCCTTCAGAATTATTAAAAGTTCTCAAGCTAATTCTTTGTTATTAATATTTCGACCTTGTTTTGTGATTGCATCTGGCTGCAGATTATGGTTACAGGTCTTGTCTAGTAGCTTCTTTATGCATTGCAGTAGATGTATTTTATCTTGGACAAATACATTATGCATAATTGTTCTCTCTTCCAAACTAATGAGGCTGAACTTTTTCAAAAGCATAATGAAAACCAAGGTTCTAGTTTCCAATTGTTTAAGTCTGTCAATTCTTTGGTTCCTTACAAGTTTTTGTACTGCCCTGGCAGAAATCCTGTTGTGGCCCTTTCCATCTTATCAGTCTCTGAAGAGTATCTAGCCTTCATCCTTTCCTTTCCATTTCTTTCATTATGTGCTCTGGCTTCTCTCTTATCCTGATTTCTCCCCAGTCTCCTCACACGCTCCCCACTGCCATTCCTTGTGCTGGCATGTCCTTGTTTTCTTGTAGCCTTTGACATGCCCTTGCTTTATCACTTGAATATGTTGTGTAGAAAGCTTCTGGAGTGGATGTCTGTCAGCTGTTTGTGCTCTTGCCAGTGGAGTTACAGTTGTATCTACAATCTGCCAGTGAATATCTCCAGATGAATCACACCTTTGAGTAGATCTGTAGTAACTAATGAGTACTGTCAAGGGCTATAAACAGCTGTGGTATTTAACAAATCACACTGCATGTATACCTAACTTCTTAGTTGGTATAAATTATCAGTCCTGCCAGCAAGTGGTGGAAGATGTTGACCATTTACTTAATTTCATCTTTTTGCAAAAGCTAAAGCTTAAGATATGATTGTGGGGGGTTTTGGTTGTTTGGTTTTGTTTCGTTTTGTTTGTTTGTTTCATTTTGTTTTTATTAGCATTCCATTTGCAATATAACCCTGAAGGAGGAGCTCTGGGGATTTTCACTTCAAAAAACTGCCACCAGATGATCTACCCTGGCATGGAGTCATCGTGTAAACTATCCTGATCTGCTATAGAATTTCATAGGTCTTGTTACTGTCAAACTCATCAGCATGAGTTAGATTAGCATCTGTCTCCCAGAGTCATGCGGACTTTATTTAAAAATGAAAAATCTTCTGTTCCTCAGGGTCGTTTGTTCCAACAGCTAATTACTTTCACTTAAACAAATGGACAAACAAAAAAACCCCAAACAATAGCAAGCCCAGTTCTCTCCTTTCTGACAACAATTTGTTTCACTTAAATCCACCTTGATTCTTTTCATGCCTTTTCTAGCTTGGCTGAAGATTTTTAGTACTCAGTATCTTGTCTCCAAGAAGGTACATACATAGTTTGGGGTTTTTCAAATTTGTACTTGAAACATTTCTCAGTGAATAAATGCCCGGGTATTTAATTGTCCCAGACACTGAAATGTCCCAGAGATTCTGAAACTGTCATCCAAATTCTGCTCAGCCTGGAGAAGAGAGGCTCCAGGGAGACCTTAGAGCACCTTCCAGTACCTAAGGGGCTCCAAGAGAGCTGGAAAGGGACTTTTACGAGATCACGTAGCACTAGGACCCCCACGACTGGGTTTACACTGGCAGAAGGCTGATTTGGGCCAGAAATGAGGAAAAAAAATTCCTCGAGATGCCGAAGCACCGGCTTATCCCCGCCGCCCGGCTCCGCCCCTCCCGGCTCTGCCCCGCTCATCTCCTGGCAGAACCTCCACCTTGCCCGGTACGCATGCGCAGCGCCCGCTTGCGAAGCCCGGCAGTGCTCGGCCCTCCCGGTTCCCGGCAGAGGTCCGCGCGCATGCGCGGGGCGACGGCGAGGCCCGAGCAGGCCAGGCCGTGGAGCGGTGGCGGGGCCGTGCCCATAGCGCCTGGTAGAGGGGCCGCGATGAACTTGCGCGGCTTCTTCCAGGACTTCAACCCCAGGTGAGCACGGCATGGGCAGCGCCGGCCTGGCAGGGTTAGCCCGGGGGCCCGGTCAGGAGCAGCGGTGGGTGCGGGACCCGTCAGCTTTGGAGCGGAGGGCGGCCTCGGGTGGCCCTTCCGCACCGCCAGCTCGGATGGCATTTGGAACACGCCGTTCCCGGCCGGTTTCCTGTCCAGAATCACTGAGTCAATCATGTTGGAAAAGATCTCTGAGATCGTCGAATCCAACCTTCCAAGCGCCCCGGGTGTCGGTGCGTGCTTCTCGCGGCTGGTTCGCGTTCAGGGGCTGGAAAGCAGATGTAGTGCTCTCGCTTTCCAGCTCCACTTCCAGTCATCTTCTTTGTTATTGTGTAGCTTTCTCAGATTACTCCCAGGTTCTTTTTGGTGTTTGAATGTTTCACCGCGGTGCTTTGGGGTGCGAGGGATTCGCAAGCCTCCGCGCAGGCTGTGACTGTGAGGCGGAGGCTCCGTATCCGCAGGTGGGAACAACCCTGGGCTACACGGGGAGCACCGGGGAAGGCGAGCTCTTCCTTCGGGCTCCCTTAAAATTAACAATGTGACGGTCACTGCAGCATGGGGTTCTGGTGGCTTTCCAAGCAAGTACGGACATATACCTTTTAAAGAAACTGAGAGAATGAGTTAAATGTTACCGGGTTTTACTAGATATTTCAAGACCACAGACTAAGGGCCTGCAAGTAAGTTGTGCAACGTGGCTTGAGATGCTGAGAGTCCTGGAAAAACTTTGCACGCCAAAGAGGCCTTACATGATGCCGGTTATAGCAGGCTGTGTTCAGTCAGTTGTTTAGACAAAAAAAAGGGCAACCAAAGTTCCAGGAAATGCATTGTTACAGAGGCTGAAATTAACAATTGAAATATGTGTGGTCAGAGTAATGGAAAAGTAAGAGCAGAAGTCCTAGAAGCTTATAAAGTTTTGTTACTGCAGAGCAATGCTTTCAGCTTATTTGGGTGCTGAGTGATGAATGAGCAAGCCGAATGTTGCACTTTTGCAGGTGTCTTCGTGTTTTGATGTGCCTGGAACACCTGGGGAGCAGTGGTATTTCACTGCTGCATTTATTGAGGAGCCAGGGAAAGTACAAATTACAGAAGTATTGAATGTCAAAAAAGGATGACTAGCCGAGGAACTGAGACATCTCTTTGTTGCTATGGAGTGTGACCAGTTTATATCATCCTATCCCGAGGTAGTTTCGTCAAGCATGCGGGGAGATGCTGACAGAATAAATCTGTTTATCATTATTAAGGTGCAGATGAGACACTTGTTCTGAGTAGAGACAGAACATCTTGATATCAAACGTAGTGATCCTGATCCGATAAATGCTTTGTTATTTGATATGAGGGAAGGTGAGTAGTTTGAGTCGTGCTGTTGGAGAAGTGGTAGTATTCCTGACTGTTGTTGCATTATTCTGTTCCTTAGGTTATGCATGTTTTAAAATGCGTACAATTACTTCACTGAAGCAGTGTTGAAACCTAGTTATATGTTTTATAAAGCAGTCCGTGAGCTTCTGGTGGATAGGTGGGAGGTCCCCTCCTGTCCTTTGAAGGAATTGACTACTGTGTAATTATTTTGTCTGATTTTTGGTGGCACAAGAAGTTGCTGTGCCACTGCTCAAGTACTCTGGATATATTTATTCATTCTTAAATTGACTATGTTATAAACTGTATCAGTGTAGCTATTTTAAATTTTTAAGCATCATCCTCAACATTCCAGTGAGAAACTTCAGTGTATAATAGGTAACTTTGCTAAAAGTTTAACCTATGGGGTTTTTCTTTTCTATAATATTGTTTTTTTAACTGAATGTGAATTTACAATTCATAATAACTTTTAACCTTTAGTTGAAATTGGTGTGGATAAAATTTCATAAATTATGTAACTCAGTTTTGAATATCAAAAGCTACTTCATTTGATTTGTATGACAGAACACATTTTTTAAAAACATGTACGGCTGGTATATTTGTGAGCCTCTAGTAATACAGCTCCTGACTGGATCCTTGTGGAAGGGAACTATTTATCTCAGTCCATTCACTGAGATTGTTATGCAGAAATGCTTTTGATGTATTTCCTTGAAGCAATGGTTTTGTAAGTGAAAGAGATGACCACTTATGCTGTATCTGTGATGAAATATTTGATTCTTTGTAAATAAACTTGACTTTTTTTCTGTTAGGAAGTATCCCAGTGAAATTTCAGCTGCCACTGATTTTGTTGTCCTCTACAAAGCTAATGTGAAGTTGCCTGCCTTAATTCCTCATTGGGTTTTTTTGTTTGTTTGTTCAATAGTAAATTCCTTATTTATGCCTGCCTACTGCTCTTCTCTGTGCTCCTCTCTTTACGTTTGGATGACAAAATTCAGTGGAGTTACTGGGCTGTGTTTGCTCCAATATGGCTGTGGAAGTTAATGGTGATTGTTGGTGCCTCAGTGGGAACAGGAGTATGGGCCCGAAACCCACAGTATCGGTAAGCTGATGATGTTTGTTTGGCTAAACAAAGGGAATGTCGTGTCTTGTCAGTCTAGGACAAAATAACTTTTACATCTTTAAATTACATCAGTGCTGCGTTTTTTGGTAATTTGAGTAGAATGTGAATTCAAAGGTCCCAGGCAAAAGAAAAATGACCTTAAATGAAGTACAGTTAATGTCTTTTCTGTCTGTGGTGAATATTAAATGCAAAATTTTGGTGCACAGATCTCCTGATACACCCACATGTGGTGTGGTTCAGATCTTGTTTGCTACTTCTAGTAATGGGTCTAATGGTGTAGGGAGAAGCTCTGTGTGTGCTGTTATTTTACAGGCATTTTACTTTTAGTAACAGAAAATATCTGTTGCAATACTCTGGCTTAGGTAAATAAAGAAATTCTAGGGAAAGATGTCGATTCAAGGAATGCTGGTGCAGAAATCAAACAGATAATTTTAAATTTAGCTTATTTCCTAACAGCCTGCATGATAGCTTACTGTTGATATACTAGGAAAGAAATCCTGTTCTATCTGCCCAGCTATGGAATCCTTAAAAATTTTTCAAATTGTAAAAATCTCACTGCACCCTTTGAGTAAAATACTTCCAATGTGCAGCTTTATTGGCAAGAAATCTGATTAGGTCATCAGCAGTGGAGTTTAATGTGTATAATGTGTATGTTTATTAAAAACAAGTGTTAACATCTGAAGCTCAAGCAAATGTCGTGGGATATTTGCAGGGTAATGTGCTTTCTTACAGGCAAATAAATTCTTCTTTATCCTCTCTTCAGAGCAGAAGGAGAAACCTGTGTGGAGTTCAAAGCTATGTTAATTGCAGTAGGCATCCACCTGCTACTGCTGATGTTTGAAGTCCTGGTGTGTGACAGGATTGAAAGAGGAACCCATTTCTGGCTTCTGGTCTTCATGCCACTGTTCTTTGTGTCTCCAGTCTCAGTTGCAGCTTGTGTGTGGGGATTCCGACATGACAGGTCTCTGGAGGTGAGGTTTCATTTTTTATGTGTAAAAGTCATGGCAGTGCAGGACTTGGGGTCAATTCTGTGGCAGTTTGTCTCTCAGGAAAGCACAATACAGAAGACTACATCAGTCCAATTAATTGTACTCACCTGCAAATAAGTCAGGATCAGGAATAGTATAACTTTTTCTAGTATCGTCTAGTTTTTTCAACTACCAAATTGCAGCATGTTTTGAACTTGCTTTTTTATTATTTTGTGTTAAAATAACTTGCCAGGAATGCTGCAGTATAGGTCAATACCAGACACTTAAATGGAAACAACAGAAAAAAATTCAACTGATTGTAAAGCACTATCTCTAGGCAGAATTGAGTTTCCAGACCCCCACATAATCAGGGCTGAAAATGTCTTAATATCACAATCTGTCTGTTTAATCTTTAATTTGGGAATGTGAAAGATAGGCAGTAACATTAGGGTTTTATTTTCTGCCTCTATCTTATCTCTAACTCCCTTTGGTGTTGGAAGAACCTTGGAAGAATTCTCAAGGTGCTCCCACAATTGTGACATTTTGCAATAAATTTAGATTTCATATTGATTTTTTAAAGGAGTTTTTAATTTTGCTATGTCCTTAAACTACCCCATGACAGTTAAAAATCTGATTTTTAGATGAGGCTCAGCTTTTTCAGGTATTTTAATTTCAAGGGCCTATTTCTCTAACATTAGCATAAGATGAGTTTTTCACTAGAGAGAAATATTTTTGGTAAGTGATTGTTGATGATGGCTGGTAAACTGATATCCTAAGTTCATTTTGAAACATTTGCCGATAGATTTTTATTTTGCAGGGTTCTATTACCAGTTAACCATTGCTAAAAGTAAAATTTATGTGGAGGTGCTTGCCATCTACTGGATGATGCTTGATTGCCCATTGATTTACAGATGACTGCACAGCTGCTAAGTACTGGCAGAAGAAGGTGGAATCCATAAAAGGCAACAGCTGTCTCAACTCATTTTTATTTTTTTTTTACTCTTAGTCATCTTCACTTAGTGCTGTTCTGCTTTCTCTTTACTCTATGAAGATTTCATTATTTTGCTTTCATGTGCTAGAAATATGAGGGGTCTGCCTCCAGGACATCAGTTTTTGACTTGAGTAATCAAAGTAGTTATTAATCTATTATTATTTTCATAAGTATTTAATCTGAAATACATTATCTTTTCATTCCTGTTCTGCATCTGATTAGGTGATCAGTAAGTATGTGCTGGGGTTTTTGTCTCTGTATCATGGTGGGCTCAGAAAAAGCTTCCTTTCATGTGTTACACTCTTTTATAGTCAGTAAAGCACTATTTAAAGCATGTTGAATTTATTAAGTTGTGAGCACTGCAAATATGTGTGCACTTGCCATATAGATCTCATATGTTAACTTAATTCTAAAAAGTATTTACAATCTATTTACAATCTGATTTTTATATTTTTTCCTCTCTCTTTGCTCTTGCAGCTTTCTGGTTGCTTGGTCTTACGCTTGAGTGGGGGTGGGCTTTGGTGTTTTATTCTTTTAAGAAAGCCAGTGGTAAAAAATTTTAAATCCATTTTTTCGGTTTTTTTGAAGTAATTTGAACAGTGGAGACTTTGGTGTGGTCCCTGAAGCTGGCAAGTGCCTGGTGCCTGTTGGATTTTTGACTCCCTGCACTGTAACTTTCAAAGACATTTATCCAGATCACAGTCTACACAATTGTGTGTTAGTGAAAAGTAGCATATAGTGTCCGCCTTCAGAGAAATATTACATTTAAAAAAGTCCTCACATAACTGCATGCTTTTTGTTAAAATGAGTAATGTTTCTAGCTTGCATTCAAAAGCTAGTTAGACTTTTCAGATAATAATTCTGTGGTCTCTGAAAATCCTACCCATTGTAGGGCTGCCCATAAACTTTGGAAATGGAATCTTGCCAAGTGTGGTGGTGTTTCATTGTCTCACTTTGTTCAAGATAGACACAGACTTTAAAAAAAAAAGTATAATGAAGGGCTGTTTCTCATAGTGGCAAGCAGGACTCATCAAAACCTTTCACTAACATTTTAATGAGAAGTATTGCTTTTCTCTAGTGCCACAAAACGTCTTCAGTGTCATTTAAAATATCTCTCAATTATACAGTAAATTATTTGAATTTGTATGTAATATTCCATTTATTTATTTTTTTCCCTAGATAGAGCTTTTAATTTTAATTAGACCTGTAATTTGGACTGTTGGTAGTTCTGCCCAATAATGAAACTACGAAATATTCCAGAAGATTAATTTTGCTACTTTAAGTTGAAGGTCTTTTTACTACTTAATTTAATTCTAGCGGTATTGCTTGTATGAAAAGTACAGTTGTTTTCTGATGCCTTGCTTTTTTCATTCTGATTAGTTTGGCTTTTCTTATTTCTCTAAGTACTCTTAAGTGCCTTTTTTTTTTTCTTTTTTTTTTTTTAATACTAGGAAGACCTTGAAAAAAGCTGGCTCTACATTATGTGGTTGGGATCACACCTACACAAATTTAGGGATGTTTAGTAACAGAAAATGTAAATGCAAATAAATTTTCATATTTCACTGATAAGAATGGGGTCAGAGAAGTGCTTTGACAGGTTCATTGGTTATTCTGGAAGTAAGTTTATCATACTAAGAGTTAACTAATTTTTTTTCTTTTTCTAGCTGGAAATCTTGTGTTCAGTCAATATTCTGCAGTTCATATTTATTGCACTCAGACTAGATGAGATCATCAGATGGCCATGGCTTGTATGTAACCAGTGTTGTCTTCTTATCTTTGTTTAAATGCTGAATTTCATTAAGGTGTTTATTCTAGGGAACAGTTAATACGTGATCAGTCCATGATCACATTTTTGCTTGGTTAGCAATCCTTCACTGAAGGTCTGGCATTTCATTCAGTGGTCATGGGAATCAGAGGCTGTTCTTTGGGCACGTCATCCTCTGGGGGATGAGGAATGTGCCATCAACTGCAGTTAATCTCTGAGCAGCAGTTGAAAGGGAAATTGTCACCCGAAGTTCCCAATGGGAACACTAAACAAGCCATGAAAATGATTGGTGAGTTAGAGAATGTATTGGTAAATAACTAGTTTTATTTGTTGTGTTACCATGAATGTAAATGAAGTGCAAGTAGTCACTGTCAAAACTGCTGCGATGTCCTGTCCCAAGTGCCTTTAGAATACAAAAGCGCTGTGTCTGGGTTTTTAAACTACCATTAAACTGACACTGGCATGGTTATGTCTGTCCTTTCTATTGTAAAAAAAAAAAAAAAACTTGAGAAAGGATTGAAACCTTTTAAAATAAGGTATCCAGTGTAGGGAGTACTTGATAAAAATCATTTTCAAGTACAGTTTGAACCCATGCAAAATCACAGAAGTCTTACTAAAGTTGAACTGCATTGCCTTAATTTTAAATCGTTTCAACTTGATTGGGTTTAGAAAGTTGGTGAACCCTTGAACTGATTTGTCTCGAAACAACACACGAGCTTGATGCCCTTCTGTTAGACGTTATATTAGTTAAGACCTAATTTTCTTGTTTAGGCTTACTTAATACGTAGACTCTCTTTATTTAAAAAAAAAAAACCACAACTGAAACAAATAAAAGGTGTCTTTGTTTCAGGTTGTCTGTGTTCCACTGTGGATCTTGATGTCCTTCCTGTGCCTCGTTGTCCTCTATTACATCGTGTGGTCTGTGCTGTTCCTGCGCTCCATGGATGTGATCGCTGAGCAGAGGAGGACACACATAACCATGGCTGTCAGCTGGATGACAATTGTAGTTCCACTGCTCACATTTGAGGTAGGAAAAGCCATAATGAGTTTGATGTGTCTTGTTCTTTTTTCAGAAAGTAATGAATGATGACATTTGAACTTACTGAAATGAGAATGCTGCTCTTTGTTTTAGAATAAAATATTAACAGCAAATATGAAACACAAATGAGAATTCTGTTGTCTTGGTTTGAAAGACAGGTGCCTGCTAAGAAAGGCAGGAGCCTCTCTTGAAATGGAAAATGTAAACCCTGTCCCTCCAAATTATTATAATTTTTAAATTAAGGGGCTCTCAGGCAAAGATACGGGAATAGGAATAGCAGTTCTTTACTGGGAAAAATTAAAATAGAAATACAGTATTACAAAAAACAAACCCAAAACACTGACACAGTCAGAATACAACCTGACACCCTGTCAGTCAGGGTGTTGGTAGCAGCACGATTAAATGGTGGCTGCTGTCCTCCTGGAGTGACAGATGTGGTTCTATTGAAGCAGTGTTCCTGTAGAAGGGTGCAGTTTTCTCCGAAGGTCCAGTGATGATGTGGAAAAGTCTGGTTTTCCTCTGGAATCCAGTGGAAAAAGGCTGCCTTGGTGTTCCAAAATCTCAGTTTTTATCTCTGTAGGAAATGCTTGGCTCCTCCCCCTGGGTGGAGCATCTCCCAATGGGATGTAATTTTATCAGTTATGCAGTGGGACTCAATGGCCCATTTACAGAAGATTATCTCCCTGGAGGAAAGATGGGTTGTGGAAAAGATAAAGAACACTGCCCCACCTGGTTTTAACAGATGGCCTATTAGCAGAGGGTATCTCCCACGGAGAGAAGGACCACTACCCTACCTGGTTTAAACACATGGTGATAGAATACATACTTTTGGTTACATCCTGTATTGCAACCTAAGACATCTATGTTCTTTTAATGTTTCTTGAGTAAAATTTGCATCACATTGGAACTATAACTACATGCTGCTCTGAAGGCCATTTTTTCTCACAGATGTGTGAAATTAAAGATTTCAGATCCAGCATATGCTTTAAGCAGTTTGAAAGTGAGTATTGCAATCAAACTAACATTACATAATTTTTTTTTGCCATTTAGATCTTGCTAGTACACAGACTGGATGGGCATAATTCTTTTTCTTTCATACCCATATTTGTTCCTCTCTGGCTTTCACTGATAACATTAATGGCAACAACATTTGGACAAAAAGGAGGCAATCACTGTAAGTATTTCAGAATCCTGGAAACAGATTAAAAATCAATGTATTTTTTAAAGATTTGTATTTTTAAAAAGCGCTTTTCTGTTGCTACTGTTTTCAAGCAGTTGTAGTAAGGTTTCAGTGCTTACAGTGTCCTCCCCTGTGGCACTGTTTACTTTGGTTGAGATGCTAAGTCTTTTGTGCTCCTTCTCTGTACTGATGTGACCCGACACTGTGTAATATGTGAAACGAAATGGATTCTTGCTGGAGTAGTGTAACTGTAATATTTGTAGATGGATATACTCACAGGCATGCATTTGCAGACATGGAACTGTGCAAATGCTTGTACAGACTTCTTCTGTATATAACCTAAATTATAATATTATGATAGGCATAAGGAACGCTGAGAAGCAGCATTAACAAATTGTATTTATATGCAAACAATCAAGAGACCTTAAATAGTCTGTCTACTTAATTAAGTGTTCATTCTGTTAATAATGCAAAATGATCTGGTTTCTTTTAGGGTGGTTTGGAATTCGCAAAGACTTTTGCCAGTTCCTGCTTGAAATTTTCCCGTTCTTGCGAGAATATGGAAATATCTCTTATGATCTTCATCATGAAGATAATGAAGAGACAGAAGAAATGCCACTGCCTGAACCGCCAAAAATTGCACCAATGTTTCGAAAAAAGACTGGAGTGGTCATTACACAGAGTCCTGGAAAATATGTGATTCCACCTCCCAAGTTAAACATTGATATGCCAGATTAAGATGACAGTAGCATATTAAACTTGAATTGGTCATCAGCAGACAGATGTATTTCATCTCATACCTTGTCCCAATTCCTCTAAAATAGGTATTGCTGAATCAGTGGCTTGGATTACAGAAATGAGAAATCTTGAAGATAATCTGAGTGCTTTTCCAGAAATATGTGGTTGTCTAATTTGTGAACCTTCCTAACAGGTTGGTTGCACACTTGCCTGTATAGTATTTATATGAACATTTTTAGCAGTGTAATATATTGTTTAAAAGTCCTGTTGTGTACAGTGTAAGTATTATCCAAAAGTATTTTTTTAAAAACCCTGTATGAAATGCCTATGCTATTCCAGGTGTCTTTTAGGTCCTAAATATACATTTGTTTTCATGTCTCTCTTAAATGGTTTGGGATGCCTTAGCATAGTGCCTCTTTACTTCTTTCTCTGTTCAGCCACAATCATTGTCTCAACTACAGGAGGCACAAGAGTGTTGCACTTCTGAGGCAATACTGGAAAGCTTTTTTTTGGGGGGGAAAGTAGAATATATGGTGACTTACATGATGCTTTTGAGTTAGCTATGTAAGTTTTCATGTAAGTATTTCAACTTTTGTGCTGGCTTGGGAGTTACATGTTGTTTTTGTTGCTTTTCCAGTTTCATGTTTTGATTCTTGAGCAGCATGTACCATTCTCCCATTAGACTGGCTGTTTAATAAGCTGCTCCTCCTTGCATTGCGTGGTCTATGCCAGAAACATTTGTGGTAGGTTTCACAGCTGTTGGTTAGCTGGTATAAATATTATAGCTTGGTTTTTGTTACCAACTTTGTGTTGGTCAGTGTAAATGATTAAACTTTTCAAGATAGGATCTTGCTGGTGTTGGCATAGCATTTTTTTGTCTGAAGACCTGCTTTGACAGTGTGCCTTGGACTTGGAGGTGCTTTGGAGAAATGGATTCTATGAAACGTGTAGTCCTGTAGTTTATGAAAACAGGTGTCTCATGTTCCCAAACTCTTGCAGCTGCTCTCTGTGTTTAGGTAACCCACAGTTTAGATAGCTTAAATACCATGAGTCTCATTTCTTTAGTGTTAGCATGGCAGTAAGTGCAGAATGTGTGGACATTTCTGCATGTGTTCCTGGTGGATGCCTGGAAAACTTGGATGCAGCGCTTCCATTTCTGATGCTCCAGATCTCCCCTTTCTTGGCTGTGGACCAGCTACTGCCTGAAACCCAACCCAGCACTATCCCATCCCACAGTTTAAATTTTGTTGCAGTTTTATTTATATATATTTTATTTATTACATTCTGGTTCAAAAATCTGACATCACTGGGATTGTTACTAGATGTCAATTTGCCTGCACACCACCATGGAAAAGAAAATCAGGTGCTGAGCTTGCATGAGAAACCACTTCCCAGGAGGACAGCAGTCCATGCACAGCAGGTCCAAGGGAGAACAGGCACATCTCTGCACTGGGGAAAGCCTCACCTGCCAAGCACAGTGCCAAGGCAGGTCTTCAAGGCAGTGGTGCCCATACAACTCCATATGCTGCTGCTCAGACAAACACCGAGGAGCTTGAGCCTCTGCAGCTTCCCTTCAGCCAAGGCACAGCAGTGCCTGGCTGGGGCCAGGGAGCTGCTCTGCTTCACACAGCCCTGCCCTGCAGTCACTTCCCACCCTTCCAGCTGTGCAGGCAGCAGCTCGGTCTGTGTTGAGGTCACGGCCCAGCTCCACGTGTGGTTCAGACAGTGAATTGCAAGCACTGGCCCTGGGTGCCAGTGCTGGGGGTGCGAGGTACTGTGCACAGCTCTGGCAGAAGTGCAGTAGTTTAAGGGAACAGTTTCCTAAGTGCTCCAGTAAAGTGTCTGAGTACAAAGGCTCTGCTACTTGTCCTGTTCTGTTTTTAGAGCTGTGTCTAGGTGTGGCACAAAAAGCTTTCTGGATTTGCTCCAGAAAATCGAATCACTGTAAGGTAGGGTGTGAATTTTGAAAAACTCTTGAGAGTGCCAAAATTTAATGGCTCTTACTTGTATTTCTTCACACTTGTCCTGAATTCAGTATTAGATTTTCACAAATAACTAGTATTTTTCATCTTAAATAAGAGAAAAAAATGCAATGCTCAATTTCATTTTGTACAAGCACCTTCTCAAAATGGCCTTTCTGCAACGTCTGTCAGGTCACAGAGCTATATCCATCATATGCACACCCTGTGTGCCTGAGGTGTGAATGAGAAGAGTCAGTCCTTAAAGCAGGACAAGGTGTGGTCTGGGACAGATGTCCTATTGATTGTGGCAGCTGGCTTTTAAGTACCATTTTCCTATAACCAGAGATGCAGGTATCAAAAAATCATTTTAATTTACATTTAAATTGGCACACAATCCATAACTATACATTTAAAAATGGCTTTTACTTAGTTGTTTAAACAGGAAAAGTCTAGAGAAACAGTAATTTCCTGTAATAGTCATAAAGACACATCTTGTATGTTTTGCCTCAAACAAGCAGTTCTTCAAATATATTTGCCATTTTAAATAGTTTTGTAATAGAGTCCTAACAAGATGCTGATGTAATTCACAAGTCAGCATCTTAAATACAAGTCTGCATTTAGGCAGGAACAATAATAGTAAGGGGGGCAACACCTACAATTCTGAAGGGATCAGTTCTTCAGGGATGTCCACCTGCCACACCCCTGTTCTCCCTCTGGCAGGAATTGGTTCCAGGAGCCACCTGGGATTTGAAACAACAGTCAAGTATTTCTCTTCTAGGTTACTGAGGACAGCTTTGTTTTCCAGCTCCAGAATCTCTTCAGGAGGCAGGTTTTCTGGATATAGTGATGTCTCTCCAACGTCAATTAATCCTGTATTTTACAATTAAAATAAAAAATTAGTTGCCAGCTTGAGCTAGAGAAAAGTTTTAGACTAGTAGCCTTCCCTGAGGACACAGAGAATAGCCAATTTGTTACTAGAACAGCACAGAGGGAGGCATACCTCCCACCTGTGCTGTTTGCTGCAAAAGTCCACTTGCCTCAACTCCAGTGGAGAAAAGGGAGAGGGCACAGTTAAAATCACCACAAACCAGCAATGTAGAACTCCTTGTAAAGCAGCCTGCATCTAACAAGACACAGCTGCTACCCAAACTCCTGAGCTACATTTGGCCTTGTACCAGCTTCTGTAAAGGATAAAACTTTCTCTGCTCCTCTCAAGCCACTATACTATTAACATTTTAAAATCATTAAACTACTTCGAAATCCTACCTATGCCACAATTAAGCATGCAATTTATGTTAAGGCTACAAATCTACATATTAGGTAGGACCTACAGTTTTCAGCACTGTAGAACGACAATGATGTTAGTGTATGTGACAGAATTTATTTGTTGTGCAGGAATAGCTAAAAGTATTCAAATGACAATGAAAGATGGTGTAACAAAGATACCTAGAACAAAATAGTACAAAAAAAACTCGATTAAACCTTTGTAAGTGTACAGTGCGCAACCTCTGCTATATGTCAGCACAATTTATGCAGTGAAACATCACTGTCTCTGCACTGTGTGTTACAGGAACAAACTTCTTCACTGCCCAAATACCAAAAGCGACAGAGGGGGGTTTGTAAAACTCAAATAGGATTTATTTATGTATACTTTAAAAATGACATGCAAAGCACTGCAACATCGTGAATTCGCTTGATCACGAGTACTGCAACATGGTTTCAGCAAGAGTTCCTAAGCCCAAAATGCAAGAAGTGTGGAATTGACATGCATTATGCTGAAACATACAGGAATTGAACCCCCCCATCACAACTCATGCTCCATTCCTTCCAAGTGTTAAAGAAATGTCATGAGTGCAAACACATAAAGCAGATGTGTATTTGAGTTGACTGTTAAGGAACCGAAAGTTTGCTTAGAAAATATAACCCAAGGATGCTTACCAGCAATAACTCCTCTGCCAAATTTTTCCCCTTCATCTAACAAATCTTGCAGTTGTTTCGGTGTCATGCCGAACCTATTCAGAAGAATTTCTCTCCATGTTTCATCTTCCCAGTCCTTAACAGCTATATGAATAGCAATGGTGCAGTTCTTGTAGCCTGCTAGCAAAGGACGCCAGCGAGTCTCTACTGTTTTGACTTGGTTTAGAAGCAACCCTGCGTAGGGCTGTCGGAAGGAAAGGCAACCGAATTTCATCGTGCTCCTCGCAACAGAAGCCGTTTATTTCCTGTAAACACACAGACGCTCGGGAATCAGTCTCCACAAGCGGCCGATGCCGGTGACAAGGCCCCGGCTCTGGAGCCGCGGAGCCGCGCGGAGGGAACTGCGCGGCCTCCCCAGGGGCGGGCCCGCCTCCGCGGGCCCCGCTCTACCCGCGCCTCGCTTCGGGCTCGGGACGCGGCCGGGCCGCGCCGCCCGAACAGCCGCCCCCNNCCTACCTGCGCCACCGGCTCCGCGACCTCCGCTCTGCTGGCCCGCCCGGGCGGTGGGTGCCGGGAGCGGGTCGGGGCGGGCCGGGAGGCGGTGGCACCGCGGGTGGAGGCGCGCGACCTCGCCGCTCCTGCGGGTTCTCGACCGTGCCGGAAGGAGTAATGTGGGTGTGGCCTGGTCCTCGGCGATCCGGAGTGGCGGGTGCCCGGCAGTGGATGCAGAGGGGAGGAAGGAGCTGCGTGTGCCCTGCCCGAGGGGTGTCCGGTGTGACACTGCCAGGTTTCGGCGATGGGCTTGGTGCCCTCCTGCTCCGGGAGCTCCGTGTCCGCAGCACCTCGGGGGTACCTGTCCGGCTCTGCAGCCGGGCGGTGCAGGGCTTTCGCGCCTCTGGTCATAACTAAAAGTCATTTAGCACATGAAAATTCAGTGCGGCCTGGCTCACCTCCTTGCTTTCATTAGCCACTAGTTTGTTTGGGACAGAATTTCCCAAAGTGCTCTCATTCAGTCCACTCTCTAAGGACAGTCTTACCTGTACCCTGTTGTATTCAATTGCGTGTTTTGCATCAAGGCTTTGCCCTTCTAATACAAGCGTTTTGAACAACGCAGTTACTATTTGACAAGAGGTTTTGTGTGTGGTGGTCCCACTGTGACCCCGGCAACAGGAAGCAATGTGTGGGGGCCTAGTGAACGCAGTAAAATCAGAGACCTTACAGGAAAATATGATTTGGAAAAGGAGAGGGTTAGAATAGATGTATAGTCCTATGTGTTCAGTTTTAAGGGGAAGCCTATATATATTTTATGTCAGTGAACACGTGTTTGTACATTGTAATTTCCAAGGTATACAAATCAAAGTGACCTCATTAAGGCAGATAGTGATACTAAAAATGGCTAGTGACACAGCAAGTTGAAGAGTTGAGTCCTGCCTGAATTTCTGCAGGTACAGAAGATAAAAAACTGCAGATGTATCTGTGTCCAAATAAAAATCATGGGAGATTCATCTCTCCTGTAAAGCCATATCTTTCAGCTGAGGGTGGTAAATACAACTAGCTTTTGGGGAGCTTTGCCATGCACACAGCATTTGAGAGAAAGGGAGGAGAGAATGTTGACCGAATGGAGTGAGTTAGGAGAGACAGGCAAGAAGAAAAAGAAAAGTGTTACAGAAGGAAAAGAAAAAATGGTAGTATTTACAAAGGGGAAAAGTAATGATGACTTTTCTTTTGTCTTTTGCTCTTTTGAACCACATTTCTTAATCATGAGAAATCTCAAAGCTACTTTAACAATTCCAGGAACTCACAGGTGGAAAGAGTAAAGTGATCTGCTGGAATTACATTGAGAAAGAGAGATGGATCCTATACTTTGAAGGGCAGAGGAACTTCACATAGCAAAAGGTAAGATTAGTGGGGGTTTTGTTCAGGTCTCTTGACTTTGTGAATAATGGATATTTATTGGTAAAACCTTACAAGTAATCTTAGTATTTTGTAACTGCAGAGTTAAGTGATTCTTTTCTGATGATAAGCCCTTCACATAACTTTTATGAGAGCCAGTTTTAGCATATGCTTTAAATATACCTTCAGTTAATATTGTATATTTTGAAGTATTTTATGGCTTACAGAATTTAACTGTTGAGACTTAGTTTTACTTACTACCATTTTCTGAAATTTCTGCTTCATTATCCTGTTTTTCCCCTGGATAGTTCCAATATCTTGTTCAAAATGTTTCAGATGGAGTCATTCCAGTCCTTTATATGACATCATAATAAGAAAAGAAATTAATAGATTACATGAATTTAAATTCATTTTTTTAGTTTTTACTGGGTTATTACTTTAAATGCTTTTTTTGCTTTAAGCTGTTTTCATCTTCCTAGATGAAAATGGAAGCACAAGCACCTATTGCGTGGTTAGCATGAGAACCTGTTGAATCTGTTTAGAGTTGCAAGTGAGTAATGAGCGTTCATGGGGGGGTTTGGTATTTGATTTTAGTGTTTTTCCACTGTATAATTGTATTTTATGTGGGGGTTATTTATTTTGGGGAAAACAAAGGCCAGAATGTTTTCATGTTGTGTAAGTAGCTTTGTTTTCATCCATGTACCTTATAGCATGATTTTGTATCATGTGTTTCATCACACAAATAAAATAGGTTTTCTTTTCTTGATCTAAGGAAAAATCTCCAGGGTACTTAAAATCTCAAGTCTGACAACTCTAAATAAATTATAAACAGCAGAAGATATATGTTCTACTACAAAAGGTGAATAAATATATTGAAAATCTCCTCTCACAAAACTGTCTTACTTGGTTTCTAGCAACCTTGTTCCATATATTGGAACACTCACCAGAAGACGTAACAATTTCTAGCAGCATGTAAATAAGGCTCTGTAATTAGCAATCCTTGTGTATTGTTCAGCCTTTTGTGTGATGAGTGGTAAAGGGACTTAGTTGGTTTTCTCAGGATTGAAGATAATGATTCAAAGTGTATAGCAGTGAATATGAGAAAGAAAATTCATTCTGATCTTAGCAGATGATCAGCTTATGCTTGGCATCTTAGATGCACTTTACTGTCTTCTGGTCACTGTGGCTTTCACATGCTAACACTAATCTCAAATTATCTCCTCTTGGTGCAGTACCTCACCAACAGGAAATTCTGCAACTTGTGTCTGTGCTTCCACAACCTCTACTTCATTTCAGTGCCTCTGCATTAGCTTTTCTTAGGGTGTCTCTAGTTTAATTTTGATAGAACAAAGACTACATAATTCCCATTACAGAATGTGTAACTGCTTTCTGTGGAGCTAAAACAATCCCTGGTACATCATTTATAAGGACTTAGGTCTGATCTCATCTAGATAGGCAAGCATTGCTTTGTTCCTTGTCACATTCAGTTAGTAGCTGATCTTACAGGGTTCAGTACACAGCAGTAGGGGCTGGAATATCTTGTGTCAAAATCAGGTCAAGGGACTTGATCAGCTACAGTTCATTTCCAAAGTGGGGACTGATGTGATGCAGTATGTTCCAGGAAACTGGGGATGAAAACTAAAATTTCAGCTGTTAATAACCCATGAAATACAATTCAGTACAATTATTTGTATTGAATGGTCACTATTTAATAGTTGACATTCCTGAGAATCTGTACTGTGTTGATATTTGAACATGCACTGCATTTTATTGCATTTTAGAACATCAAACAATGTGAAATGTGCTGCTGCAACTGTATTCTTTTGGCAGTAATTCCATCCTAAGGACTTCTACTTTTTGCCCTTTACCTTCATTTTACTCAGTTTCTGATTCTAACAGTATAGTTAAAATAATACTTATATTTTGCCGTGCTGTTTTGTATCTCATTCTGCTTATCAAAAGAAATTATGACTGTCTTAAGCTTAGTTCAGTAAACCTATCTCCAGTTTCTTTAGATGATTCTCTTATTACCAGATTTGTTGCAACAGTTTTCTGAACAAAATTTGAAAATTTGAATCTTTGGCTCTTATTTTTTTTACATCATCTTGCCCCCCACACCCTGCAAGTAGAGCATATTTCTAGTTTGTAACACTGTAATCACTGACATCACTAGCCTTGTCACAAATTTGGGCATTATACATAGTCATAGTCGTAGATTGTTGGTGACTTTCAGGAAAGTTTTCTTGTGTCTGAGAAGTATTTTAAAGAGGTCAGGCCAAAGCAATAAATATTCTTTTCAGTACTCTACAGTGTGCTAGACACCCCTAGACCCCTACTGCCCCCACACATGGAATGTCCTGCTTGTCCCTTTTCGATTAGATCTTGTTCCTGAATTTTCCATATGTTTGCACTGGTGTTAGCATGAGACAGGTCAGGTCTGCTGGTGACTTTTATCTGCTAAGTGATTTATTTCCAAACTTGCAGATGGCTAATATTTAGAGACCATCCTGGTCATTCTGCTTTTCTGAAGGTTAAAAGAAGGTTGCAGCTATAGGGTGAGCCCCAAGCTAGCTGATTTAGAAACAACTTGTGTGGCTCTCCATAGCAATCTTTTTTGATTGAGATATGTGGCTTTGTGCTGAGGTAATGTGCACGGGAAGGCGAGCTTGTAGTAGGAGTATTCTCCTTCCCCTGCTGATTGTTATGTCCAATCCACAGCCAACTCTGCTGTATGTGGCTGCTTAAAACATTTTAAAAGATAAGATTGATCAACACCTTTTTATGGCCATAAGTCCTCAACCAGGGTTCATGCCCTCTGAAACGCTGAAAACTTTTTAAAAATTAATCTGCACTCCTCCTATAAAGG
This sequence comes from Buphagus erythrorhynchus, assembly GCA_013400855.1. Lineage (NCBI taxonomy): Eukaryota > Metazoa > Chordata > Aves > Passeriformes > Sturnidae > Buphagus > Buphagus erythrorhynchus. The sequence continues at coordinate 127,625 of VZTT01009568.1, forward strand.
GAGTAGGTATCTTTACTTCATCTGATTGATGCTGTCTAGCTTTATAACTATTTGGGGTTTTAATCTCTTTTAAGATGCAAGGTGTTACTGCAAGTTTTAGAAAATCATAAAGAACTGTTTCTAATAGAATGTTTGCACTACTAAACTAAAATATTAATTACTTCCTTTGTTTCCTTAGTAAAATCTACTTTATATGACAGTTAAAATGCTTGGGAGTTCTTCCACAAATTCTACTACATTTGGCTAAGTACCTTTTCATTCCATCTAATCAGGAGACACTTAAAGAAAGAAAATGAATTGCCTCACCATTTTGAATTAACCACAAAAGATACTCCTGACAAGAGCTGTAAGGAAAAGAATTCATGTGCAGAAGCAATTGCTTTTTCTGACTGGTTCTGTATGTTCTTTTATGACTAAAACATTACTTTGACTATTGATAAAACACTAATTGAAATGGAAAATGCAGTTTTCCTCTGAAATATCTTTCTCTCTGAGCTATCTTCCCTGAGAGAAGTGCAGGGAGTTCCACATCAGGAAGTTCACATTAGTTCTGTTTCTTCTTGGCTTTTTGATGGGAAGGTTTTTTTACTTGTATTTTGGGGGCTTTTGAGGTAATTTTTATTTGGTTGTTGTGGAATATTAGTGTCTGTATAGTCTCTCTTAGAGCAGGTACCAATGAATGATTTGTTATATTACTGGGAAGAAAATTATTAAAGAATTCAGGGAAGATGTTGCTTCTAGCTTATACAGGTTGTTTTTCTGTTCTTGCTGTCTAAAAATATTTGTGATAAAGGGGAAACTTGCAAAACATATGCATATACATGTCTGTAATAGAGTTGCTGTGCATGTTTATGATTGTGATTAGAAAAATGTATAAAAGTCAAATACAGAACTGATTGGTTTGATGTGTGATGATTAAAACTGGTTTTATCATTCTACATAAGATTTAAAAATAGTTAGCTTCTGACTTCCTCTTCCTAATAAGCTCTTAAGTATATTACTGAATGAGTTTTGTGAGTTGTTTTCAGGATTTTTTTAAAAATACGTATTTTGGACTTAATTGCCTTCTTAATTGTCAGGTGTCTTGATTTCCACTTTCTTATTGTCTCCATTAGCAAATACAGTACATTTTCATCACATGTGCCTACTTAGATGAAGGGTTACCTTTCTTTAGGTACACTTGCAAAGAGAAAGGAGTCTGCTATCAGTTATTCCTATAGCGTTAATCCGAGGTAGTTCCCCTTTCTCTCCGGTCCCTCTGGCTAGCTTTGGACCAGAAGTGGATGGGAAATCCTTATAGACAAAGGTAAAGACTAAAGGAGGCTCTTTTCTCCCATGGGGAAAATGGTCCACAGTTTATTCTGTCATCCACATGGTAAGAGGAGAAAGAGAGAGAGAGAGAGAAGATGGCGGGCACTTTTAAACTCGGGGGGAGGGGAGGAACAGACCCGCGACCAATGGGACACCGCCGATGGGGAGGGGCTAAGGAAGGATTCGACCATGTCACAGACCGATGGGGGAGAACGGAAGATACCATAACAACCATGAACAGTGCAACTTAACGAAACAAACAGTGCAATACAACATTAATCTAAATATACACTGGGGTACTCTGTATTGTGTTTTTATCACTAATAAACATGTAAAACGAGCCTCATTTCTAATACATCAGCAAGCAGAAATAAAAAGGATACATAGATCGATTTTGTCCAAAGTCTGAACATAGTTTTGAATTGAGGGCTTATATATGCTTCGTTGTAGATAAACTGTATAAAATACCTTGTATCCCCTCACACAATGACAGCTCAACATACCGCTATTAGATGAGAGGGGTTTTTTTCCTCTTTGAAGTTTGATATGCATTCTTCCATCCTTCTGGTTGGATGAGCTGGTCCAAAGGGCTTCTGCTGGCGTGCCGTGGCTGCTGTCTCTGGGTGCCAGGAGCCAGGGAACATTCCTGAGGTGTGGCAGGGGCTGGTCTCGCAGGTGGCTGTGCCAGGGGCGAGCGCTGCTCAGCTCCCTCCTTGTGCTGCTTGTGCCACTACTCAGGAACAGCACTGCTTCCATTCTAGGGCAGAAACAGTGATGATTAGAACAGATTATTTTAGTGGTCTGCACTATAATTTACTTGAAAAATCAACTTGAAAATAGCTCATGTTGATAACTGAAATTTTTGCATTAAAGGGAGGGAGGGAAGATATTGACACCTTGTGCAGTGCAATAGGCTGTGTATTTGGGTAATCAAGAACTGTCTGCATTAAGCTTCATGTTACTGTGTGCTTCATTTAGATCTAATTTGGTTTCCTACTCCCAGCTCCAATCCTAATCCTGCTTCACTATTAGCACTACAACTCTACTGCAGCTCCTGTGTTGTTTCATTACCCCAGAAGTTCAAACACCTGTGAGGCACCTGTAAGTCCTGCTCCTCAAGCATGCTAAGATCAAGCAAAAAGAACTTATTCTAATGGTCTGAAAAGCCACATACTGTTATGGGAGAACTACACTGTGTGATTATTCAATCAGTGTGGTGTCTTCATGCTCAGAGTGAAGAAAGGACGCCAGTTCTTTCGAGAAAAGGCCAATAGCGATTTAATCACAAGGAAAAAAGAGAAAAGCTAGTTTTGTTAGAAGAAACCTTATGTCTCTGGCATATCTGGCAGCAAAACAGTAGCAGAATGTTCTGGATAAAGAGGTATTGAGAATCTTCAGTGTTTTATTGACAGTAGAAGCTTAGTTGAAAGGCAGCATGATATCCACTGCCCAGACCTAACCATTATATGTAAAGAAAGAGGGAATCTGGAGAGTGTGGCCAAAGTGATAAATGGAATGGGATGATCAAAGTATTCTATTCTAATAGAGAATTTAAGCTTTGGTGCCAACTTGAGCATGTCCAGAAATGTTGGGCTGGTAGTGCCCTGTGAAGTTAGTTTGTAAGGTTTCTATAAAATGTAAACTCAAGTGCTGCAGTGTTCAGTATTCTCTGCATCCTTTATTTCATCACTTTTCTTTTTTCACCTTGTTACATTATTTAGTAGTTTCCTAAAGTTCATGTTTCTTGTGAGTCTGAGGGTTTTTTAAACCTAAGTTTATTAGGTTTGGTATTTTGAAGGACTAAGTTCATATTTATACTCCAATTTAAACTTTGTGATTAATCTGCTCCCTTTTCAATTCTGTGTGAATTGTGTTCTTTGCTATCGTCCTTCACTGTGACTGAGGTGGTGACTGAGCACTGGAACAGACTGCCCAGAGAGGTAGTGGAGTCTCTGTCTCTGGAGATATTCATAATCTGTCTGGGTGTGACCCTGTGCAATCTGCTCTGGGTGACCCTCCTTTAGCAGGGGCTTGGACCACCTTCCAACCCCAGTCTCTCTGTGACTGTGATTTTTTTTTTGTTTGTTTTATCATTTTGGGGGGTGTCCCCTAAACCAGGACCGGGGATTTTGACAGTTCTGTATTTTTGCCTCTATATTAAACAACAGACAATTTATAGTAGAGCGTTCCGAAGTATTTTGACTTGCAAACATTCAAAGAAAAGCTGACATTTTAAAACATGATTACATAAGTTTAGCCCATGAAAACTGAACATTTTTAATTTATATGTTCATTGATGAGAATGCAGATATAAGTTTGTGAAATTAGTAAGTTGATCATATACAGAACTCATAGACAAGTTTCCTGCTATGAGTCTCATCAGAAGGAGGTGTTACCTCCTCTGGAAGTGTCTTTACTTTCTTGTTAGCATCAACATACATGAGGGATGCATCTATATAAGTAAATATGTAATAACAATCCTCTGCTGCATTTAAACATCTGGCATACGAATTTAAAGTATGCACAGAAATTACCAGAGTTAAAACTAAATGCAGCAGTTAAATCTATGCAAAGCCTGAAAATAACAGTTCTGGATATAAGTATTTAAACTTTCTTGAAGTCTGATACATCAGTATCGGCAGTGGTAAAGACAGTAGAGCCTCCAGGGTTGTTACTGCCTGTGAAAATGGCACAGGGCAAGTGCAGTGTAATAAAGTCTTGCAACTTTAGATTCCCACATATAAATTATTTCAATGCTGAGTGCGTAAAATCTAAAGCTGTAACAGTTTTTAACCTCAGGAACTATGGAATCATGTTGATGAGAAAGACCAGGACTGTGAAGCCACTACAGTATTTACTAATTTATTGTCTATGACATACTGTATCGCTGTTTAAAGTGGTTGTACAATACATCACAAGCTACCAGAAACATCGTCACCCATACTATATGTTCTGCATAAAGAAACTGGACATATGAAGGAACTTGTTGCTGTAATTGTTTTGTTAAATGCCTGCTTCCATTTTAGTAAGATAGTAGTTACTGTAACTAATTTGGTTTGGTTTTTTTTTTTTTCTTTTTAATTGCCAATTACCACAAACAGGTAGTAATTTTCTCTGCAAAACAAGAAACAAGAGAGTAATTTTCTCTTCAGAAACAAGAGAATAAACAAATAGATGATGAGTACTGATGTTTTTTTCACAGAATTGATGCTTCCCCACTCCACATTGTAATTCTGCAACACATCAGTTCTTAGCCAATATGTAAAAGCAACAAATGATCGATTCATCTGTATACTTTTTATTCCTGTTAGTTATGAATGTAGCTATTTGTTTTAAAACATTACTCTTTACAAGTAAAATCATTAATTAGTAATCTTCACCTTGTTAATAATGAGCCCTGAGTTTGCATTTTTTTTTCAGAATCACTGGGAAAATGTTTTTGTCGCTGAATGCAAATATGTATGTACCTCTGTTGGAATGTTGTCCTTAGCACACTACGTTATTAAAAGTGAAAAAGTGAAAAGTGAAAAAGTGACAAGTGAGATGTGAGAAAACTTAACATGCTTTTCTGACTTTATTAATATGTGCATTTTTTTTCCCATTCAAGGCGTTTAGAATGTATTTCCTGTATTAAACAGATGTAATTTAGAGAATTTGTGGGAGGAAAGTGCAATGAATATTTTTTTGTAGATACATGAAAAATATTGACAGGTTTGAAATAAAGCATAGTGGTTTCCTACTGAGATTCATACTTACTACTATGTGATCTGCTGTATTATCTGTAGAGAATGTCTTTGTACATCAGAGAAACAAAAAGATCTTCAGCAGATTATTTTATTGAACTCATAATATATATGAAGACTCATAATGCTAGCACTTCTGCTACATTGTTGTCATTGAATAATAAATCATTGCTGTAGCTGTACAACAGGATATGTAGCAATGCTGATGGTAGCAGTCTAGACCTGAGTTGAAGTGGATTATTTTGAAACAGAGCAAAAAGGTAGATAGCAGGGCTCAGCAGAACAGTTTTGGGGCTAAGAACCTGGTGATTAACCACAAGAAAGGAGATAACAGAAATTAGATCTAACTAAAAAATGTTATATTTCACAGACCTTAGATATCCTTCATAACCTAATTATGAAACTGTCATATAAGCATTAATGAACATATTTTCAACACTCCTATTAGGTCTGAGATGGTCTATTCTGATATACAGATAGAAAGCGGGGGGCACTGGAAGACACGTGGCTTTATTCCAGAAATGATGACCTACCTTTTATCCCAAGGGAGGTGTGAATGCATGGGGCCTGGGAAAAGATTTTAGGGCCCATCTTCCTAATGCAGTGCCCCAGCCACATAAGGGTTTTAAGGGGGTTTTAAGGGTTTTGGGGATTTTAAGCAGGATTTCCTTGTTACGTGCATTTCCAAGGAAGCAAAGCTGTGCTTTGTGTTCTGTGCTTGTGCCTTGTTCTTGTCCTATCTTTGGAACTGAGATGTGAGAGTGGTACACTTGCATGAGGGGTTCTGATCAGACACAGGGAGTCTGTCTCATCTGGCTCCTCAAGTGATGCTCCCTTGAGACACTGTCAGTGCTCTGGCCTGTTGTAAACAACTGACTGAGCAGTGATGTGTGATGCCATATACCAGTAATTGTGTGTAGCATTTGTAACATGAAATGGTGTGTCAAATTATTCAAGTTTAACGAATTCTTGGGATTACTTACCAAAATAATAAAAATAAATCTGTTCAAAGACAACTGACTTACCTGAAAACGAGATTTTGATGAGTCCAGCAGTAAAAAGCCCCAACAAACAAACATAATTGTTCTGTGACTTTCGTTGTTTGCTGTATGTAGGAATCTTCTGTAATGTGCAAATTTTGTTTATTTTGTGAAACTAATTAGCAAGTAAAGATCCAGCTGTAATAGTAATCAAAACTTGCTGGTTCAACAGACTAAGTTGAAGTTTTTTTAGTATTAACACATCCTGCACATATGGCTCACGGTTGAAGATCTGGAGCTGCTTATAGCAGCAAGTTAATATTAGGGATTTTATAAGGAAGTATTTGTTGGTGGCAGTTGTGGAATCAACATGTGGTCTAAATCTGACTGGTGCTTCCACTGCCATTTGTGTATATGAGGGTGAAAAGGAAAAAGTGACTGATACTGCTCTCATTACCCTCATACTGTATGAAAATGAGGTACAGTGTTTCAATAATTTGTTGGCTGAGGTTCTTATTGGAGAGACCTTCAGCCAATGAATGGTGACCTGGCCACAAGGTATAATTGCAGCAACAAGGAAATACTGTTGGTCTTATACAACTCACTGTTGAGATTTACTTGCTCGTATTTGTTTAATTATAGTATATTGCTGGCATTTCCTGTATGTTCTATGATGTGACAGCATCAAAGAATGAAAATCATCTTGTTTTACATCCTTTGGAAACACGGAAAGCACTTTTTAGGTTACCTATCTCACAAATCAAAGTGAGCTATCTTGTAAAATGTACTTTAATAAAATAATTTTAAAGCATCTCTGTCATTGTGATTTGCAGATCATGAACTGGTAAGTCTTAGCATTTAGATGCAAAATTAGAAGTTTAGATGTTTCTGTGGAAAGAGGGACAGAATCTATTTGGTATTCTCTTAATAAATTATCTGAAGTAGCTACTTGTAACGGGGTGGTATTTGCACCACTTAATTAGTGACTTGCCTGAAGTTTCTTCTGTCTTCATTCAGAGCCAGGACTAAAAAACAAGAAGAGGACAAATTTCCTCATGTTCGGGCTTGGTTGTTTATTAAATCTTATCTTGAGTACAGAAAGTTCAGCAACACTTCTAGCCACCAGCTAGAAGAGAGCAAAATGGAGATCAACCTAACTAGTTACAAGGTCTCTTAAAGCTAAACAGCCTAATAGAGAATTAACACCTATATTATTTATACTTTTGACCCAATAACCAAACTCCCGCAGTGACCCGCAGTGCAGCACTAACTGTCTAACCAGAAACTACTACCTAAAATCATGAAGAAGAAGGAAGAACATTGAAAGGAGACACCACCCAAAATCCTCCATCTTGTCCCATACCTATTGCTATATTCTGAAAACCTCAAATTTAAAACCCTTCACCATGTGAAATCACATACTTCTATTTTACTACACACCCATGACTTTAACTCTATTACTCAAATTTGGAAGCCTTCTCTAAGGCCTCAGGTCAAAATCAGTGTTCTCCAGGAGATCAGTGCCAGAAAGCACAGAAAGCTCAAACACTCCATGTTTATGGGATCCAACAGCTACTGGGTTGCAAGTATACAAGTGCTTGCAACTGACTAAAAGGGCACTTTGAGTACATCGTTTATGTACCAGTCACAGTGTCTGGTAAGAGACTTTCCTTAATGTGAAAATACAGTGCTTTTGGCATAATGCAGCCGCCTTTGACCTCTGTAAATGGCTCACAGGAAATCTGGAATGTCAGAAACTGACCAGCAGGTGGTCTGAGGGGAGATGAATGGATGTGATATTACCTTGCAAAACCTACAGAGAGCATCAACAGGGCTCATATTTTGGTGGGAATCTATGCAAGGCACTTGATGGTACTAGGACTCCCTGTTTGTAAAAGTATACATAGTATACTTTTTTTTTAAAAGTATACATAGCACTCTTCTTCAAATATGGCAGTGAAATCAGTATTTCCACAGTGAATAAAGCAACCTAGACTCAGTGGATAATTTGCTGATGTTGCATCCCTTTCTCTTCCTTTCGCTTCTAAGTGGTAAAAACGGGTTTTATTAGTACTTTTCTAAGGGACTTAAATACTTTCCAGCATTTTTCTCCTAACTGAGCAAAATAATTTTGAAGTTTTTGCTATGTTTGATCAAAACAAGATTTTCAGATTCCTTGTTTTGGTAATAATTTGTGACAATTAGCATCAAGGAAGGTTCTTGTTAAACTTAGTGGAAAAACACCCAAAATTTACAACATGGAACTGCAGCACAGGTTGTCTGGAGAGGTTATGAATTCTCTGCTCTTTGAGTTACTCAAAGCTTGCCTGGACAGGCCCTGATCAACCCAGCCTAACTCTGTTTGGAGCAGGGTGTTCAGACTTAATGACTTCCAAAAGTTCTTTGCAACTCAAGGTGTTCCACAATTGTATCATGGTTATTCCAGCAGTAGGGAAGGTAAGGTGCAGAAAGGAGTGCATTTAGCAAGACAGATCAGTAGTAGATGATGATAGGAAATAATTCTGCAATACTATTTTTAATAAAAGTAAGCCTTGGGTTTAATATTCAACAGAAAAGTTAAACCATCAAAAACAGTCAGCAAAAGCCCACAGTTCTGATGGGTGGGAGTTTTTTTGCCTTAGACCTTAGGTGCAACAGTGGCTGTGCAAATCCTGTTAGCAGCAGAGTGGTAAAATTTTAACCACTACAAGGAAGAAAAGGCTAGAGGGGAAAGAGAATGCTAGGTATTTTCTAACTCTCTGCATCTGTTAAAAAGGTTACCCTAAAACTGCTAGTTAAGTTATTTAAATGCTTGACTTAGTGTCCATGTTCAGAGTACTACTTTAGTGTAGGCACCTATGGTATCACACTGGCTGTACACAATATAAGCTGAGCTGAAGCCTGGCCACGTACCAGTCTAAAACTTAGCAGCTGGAGTTTCAGAATTTGGCTCAATGACTCAGCAGTGTAGTTCCAGCTGCTATTTTTCTGTGTAAGTATTGTCTTGGTAAAATCTATGAACCTCTAGTAGTGTTAAGATGGAAGTAGAAGAACTTATGAAATAATCAGTGTGTAATAATAAGTGTAGATGTCATTCCTGATGTGCTGAGAAGCATTTGATCTCCCAGATATATACTTTCAAAATCCCACTCCATAATTTACAGTTGTTTGCCTTATTGATAAATACTTTTTTAATTTCTACAGTCACTGCACTCTTTGACTCCGTAGGTTGTAAAACTTGAACAGGAGAGACATTGCAGGAAAGAAATATGAAAAATGTGTACTTTTCAGTCACAGCTCTAGTCTTACTATTTCTTTCTTACCTGTATTTTTACATAACAAGTTTCCTTTTTACCTTGCCTCTGGCAAAATTGAAATGCCACCATTCCAGCATATGATCTAAGCTGTTCTTCACATTGTACTCCATGATTGTTCTCAAAGTTCACTGTTCTTTAACCTTCAAAGTGCCTATAGACTAATTTAAGAATGTGTGAAAATTACTGCAGATAACATGAAAACTACTAAAAACAATTCTCACTAGTTTGTCCTTGACCTACATCACATGCTTCATTAATTTAAATATGTAACCAGCTTTTACATTCTTAAAAATAAATTCTTCCCTCTATTCACTTATAAAAGGGTTTGCCTGTGGATGCTAAAATGTGATATACAGTCCTAACCATAGGAAATCACTGTAATGTCTTTTTTAGAATACTTTGAATCTTAATCTGTATTATTTAATATACCTGAAATTTGCAGGTTCATTGACATCCACCATGGAACAAAAATTCTGTAAAGAACTAGACCACATCTCCTGGAGTAATTCTTGCTTTCATTGTCTGGGCATCTGAGTAATTGAACAGATATCATTTATCCCCAAAATATTTAAAGGCAGGTTGTTATTTTTGGCTTAATTTAAATTAATAATTTACTCAGGTTTTACATTTCCTAGTTAATCTTATATACTTGCTTAATTACTCTTTGAATGGTGTCGCAATTTGGAAGGTGGACATGCGACAAGACACACTGGGTTCATGCACAACAGTAAATTTCTGTTAAGTACAGTTCTCCTTATATAGATCAGAAGGACTGCACGGTCAATCCCAATTGGCTGAAACAGTTGTCACTCAGTCAACCAGCCAATAGCTGCTCTCTAGCAGTCCTCGCTGATCAAGTTACATAATCGAGGTATTTATATTATCAATCACATTTCAGTTATAAAGTTGGAATTATAACTATGAGGCCTCCAGGCCAGCTGTAGGCCACCCTAGAATGGCAATGAATTTTTGAGGCTTGTAGCTTCTGGAAATGATTTTTAGCTGAATTACTGTTTTAGCTATTTATATCAGTAAATTGTTTTATCCCAAATGATGAAGAGGGGATATGCAATAATTCCTCTTTAAGTAGCTGTTGCTGTCTTTCAAGAGAACTGGTGAAAAATCTCCTCCTTCCTTCTTATTCAGTGCGGCTTTTTTTTTTTTTTTTTTTTTTTTTTTTTTTTTTTTTTGTTGTTCTCTATATTGTA
>VZTT01009569.1:0-11335 GCA_013400855.1 Buphagus erythrorhynchus
CTTTGAGGTCCTTCCAACCCAAATGAGGACCAGACACACTCCTGGAGGTTTCCCAGCCCTGAGCTCTGTGACCCCCCCAGTGAGGGACTCCCTGCTCATGCTCCAAGCACCACCAGTGTCATTTTTCCCACTGGCATTTTACTGCCCAGGAGCTTTTCCATGAATCACTTTACAGGACAATGCTTGCCCAGGATATCTTCACTCATATTACAATGGCCTAAAAATAGTGGAGTTGTTTCAGGAGGGGGCTCTGTGCCAGCTGCACACTAACATAGCTGGCTGGGGAGAAGCCTATGGCAGGCAAGCAGAAATGCTGGAATTATTTCCATTACACTTCCATGCTTCACCAGCTTCCTAAAATTACAAAACCCACCAAAAAGCCCAAGGCTGGATGAATTAGAAAAGGAGGCTGCAGCACTCTGCAGTTGCTTTCCAACTGCAAAGAAACTCCATCTCCTTCCTCTGGTCCCCTCCTTCCCCAGTCCTGAGAAGGGGTTTTAATAATTGAGTGCACAATGCATCAAGAAAGGAAAGGGACAGCACAGAAGTAGGCTCTTCCTCAGAGGAACAGCCTGAGTCTTTCCCAGCATTCTGGGAAGGATAAACACAGGGAGGCAGCTCAGCTTCTAAACACCTGCATTCCAAAAAATCTGTATTTCAAAACCACTGGAAGTCCAGAGGAGTTCCCAAGATGAAGGTGATTAGGGCTGGTTGTTGCTCTCAAAGGTGAGATCCCACAGGGTATTCCAGGAGGCTCAGCCCCTGCCAGCCCCTCTCAGGGCACCTTACCAGGGCTGCCCTTTCCCTCTGTCCCAGCAAAAAAAAACTTTCTGGCTGGATGAGGAGAGCTGGCAGGTCCTGGATGGGGAGAGCTGATACAGGTCCTGGATGGGGGGAGCTGACACAGATTCTGGATGGGGAGAGCTGACACAGGTCCTGGATGGGGAGAGCTGACACAGGTCCTGGATGGGGAGAGCTGACACAGGACTGACTCCAGCTCTCTGTGGATGAGGAGTTACTCATGAGTCACCAATATTTCCCAACAGGCACAGCCCAGCTGCCCCTGCCCCAGGAGGGTTTTGGCACCCAGCACCCTGAAAAAACCAAATGCAGGTATACTCTGTGCATTGGCCTTGCTTAGGAATTGCAGGGGAAGAGGACAACCAAGGGCCGTTGAGGAAAAAAGCAGGAGACAGTTTGATGTGGCTCAGCAACATCCCTGGTGAAGGCCCAGGACCTTGCACAGCACCTTCAGACCCTGCAGTGGAGCTCCAGGAGAGCAGGATGTGCCCCAGGCAGCAGATTCTTCAGGAGGATAAATCCCGTGCAGTTCCCAGCAGTGCTGCTTTCCTGGATGGGCTGAGGCAGCTCCAAGACAGTTTTGAGGACAGTGACCAGAGGCAGCAGCAGCTGCAGTGCCTTCCAGGAGTGGCCCTGGTTTGGCTCCAGCCCCTGCTGGCACTGGCCACAGCAGGAGGAGGCCTGGAGGGCTCAGAGCCCCAGAGAGAAGAAACTTGAATTGTTGCTTTAAAAGAAGAAGTGAGGTTATTTCACATCCTGATCACTGTCCCTTTAGCTGATCCCAATCACCTGATCAATGGGGCTCTTTCCTTTGACAGCAGGGGACAGACACACACATGCAATTAATTCAGCTTAACAAGTCTTCTGTTATTTGTTTAAGAGCTGTTACAACACAATCTACCAAGCAAGAAATGTGTTACTAGTTCCTGAGATTCTACACTTAATTCACATCTGCCTCTAGCTTGTGCTGGAAAATCCCCAGACCTCTTTTTTGTTACCCAGGGGGTGGCCCAAGACGAGCTTTTCTGCTTTGAGATCCCAGAAAAAACCTCTCACCTTTGCAGGACTCAGTCACTGAAGGGCACAAAGCTGAAGCAAAGGCTCTGCTCTTGCAGCAGAAATGCTGCCAGAAGCTGGGTTAGCATCCCAGCAGCCTGCTCCAAGGGCTTGGCCAGCTCCTGACTCCAGCACCGTGGTTCAAGTTGAAACTCCTTGGAATAAAGAGCTGTTTCCCTAATGCAATCATCTATCCAAGTGGAAGGAGGTGAGGCCTTAATAAAGGCACAAAGCTCCTCTCAGTATTTCAGAGATAATTACAGGGATAAGAACACAGGTGAAAGTTTTCTACAATCTCATTTCTAACTCATCTTAATCATGATGCTTTAAATTATTCCTGCTCCATCTCTGCAAGTGCTCAAGTTTGGACAGGGCTTGGAGCAACCTGGGATAGTGGAAGGTGTCCCTGCCCATGGCAGGGGGTGGAACTGGAGCTCTGAGATCCTTCCCAACCCAAATCAGTCCAGAATTGTGGGATAAATAGGTGGAGGAACAGTTCCACACTGAGCAGGAAGGGGGTCAAGGACACAAATTGGGTAAAAAACCTCCTAACCCTGAGTGAGTCCCTGAACTGATCCCACCCCACGGATCCCTGAGCATGGAGCCAGCCCAGCAGCCAGGCTGGAGCCAGGGCAGGAGCTCCAGACAGCCCAGCTCAACCAGTCTGCAAAGCAAATTGTTTATTCACTGTAGCTTGGAGTTAGAGAGGGATTTCCCCAAAGACTTTAAAACATGCAAATACATGGACAGCCTCCCTTCCAGGAAGGACCACAGCAGTCCTGCCCTTGCTGCTCTCAACATAATTTTGCAGGTTTTATTGCAGGATTATTTTCCAGTTTGAGGGAGAGTTGTGTGGGGTTTTTTTTGGGGGGGAAGAGAGTGTTATATATTTATTTAGTATTTATATAATAGCTTCCAACTGAAAGAGGGGAAATTAAAGTTAGATATTGGGAAGGAATTCCTGCCTGTGAGGGTGGGGAGACCCTCACAGGGTACCCACAGAAGCTGTGGCTGCCCCTGGATCCCTGGCAGTGTCCAAGGCCAGGTTGAAGCACCCTGGGAGGGTGGAAGGTGTCCCTGCCATGGCAGGGACAGGATGGGCTTTGAGGTCCTTCCCAACCCAAACCACTCCAGGATCACCAATTCCCAGATCCAGAACATGCTCCAGCACCACCTCAGTGTGTGGCACTGTTGGAGCTCAGGAATCTGGAGTTTTTGAGCTTTCTGTGCTTCCAGGCACAGGCCCCCTGGAAAACACTGCTCTGGACCTGAAACCTTGGAACAAACTTGTAAATATAAATAATGAGTTAAAAGTCACAAATGCGTAGTAAGTTAGATGTGTGTATTTTCACTAAGTAATGAGTTTTAAATTTGAAGTTTTTGTATTTTGAAGTATTTTGTAATATAGTAGTATATATGAAACAAAATAAAAAATTTTAGTATCTTTTTCTTTGTTCATTTTCTTCTTCCTTCTTCTTCACAAAACTTAGTCATCCTTAGTTAATCAGCCTAATACCACTCTAAAAGTCGTAGAAATCTATTTTTAAGCCAAAAAAATAAATAAGTGTTAAACTTCTATTAGTTTAACTTTAAAAAGCCTTAAAGCAAACTCAACTAAAGCCATTTTTCTCACTTCTAGCAAAAAACTAAAAGTACTGTCGTACTTTATAATTTTTAATAAAATACAATAAACATCCAAGCCCAAACACAAAAATCATCTCAATCACCTTTCTAATAATCCTAGCTCTAAAAAAAAACCAAATTAAGCTAATAACAAACCACTAATAAGCAGTGCAAAGCCCAACATACACTCCCACATGGCACCAACACAGCTCACACAAGGTAAAAACCCCTTTAGGGGAGGCAGGCTGGGAAATGAGAGCCAGGGAACTCCTCCCTGTGGCATATAGGAGACCAGAACATTCCTTTGAATGGTCTGGCTCAGACCCAAAAACCTGAAAACACCTGGAGTTTTGATCTTAGCCCTTAGGAACGGCTGCCAACACTGAGAAAAGAATCACAAGCCACAAAAGTTTAAATAGTGTAAAAATAAAGTAGTTGTAAAATAAAATTTAAAAATATACAAAAAAGTCTAAAAAAACAAAATAAAAGAACCTAGGCGTACCCTGTCCTTCTTCCTTCTTCTTCTTACCCTCCATCTTTCTCTAGAATGATAGCATGCTTTAATTAAGTTTTACTAAAAACACACACTTCAATATTAAAAATAAGTATTAAAATAAATTTGTAAACATAGTATACGTAAATTTCTGTATAAAAACTTGTGCCATCCCCTAAGAGAATAAAACCTCGTATTCTGCAGTACTAAAAGAACCTGCAGTGCTGCCGAACTCGCCCTTGTAAAATAAGAAAATAATAAACAAATTCCTAAAACCGTAAACTAATTCTTCAGTCTGCATCATTACAAAAAACAGAAAAACCAAAAACTAAGAAAGAAATTTCCTAAATCTTAGGGTCTAATTAACCTCAAATTCCCACAGTGGCAGCCACTTACTGAGGTCGTTGTCCATCTTGAAGGCAATGTCCAGCTGCATGATGAAGAGCATGAACTGGAACCAGGGGCTCATCTCCTTGCTGGGCAGGGGGATGTGCACGGCGAACACGATGTCGTTGGCCTCGATCTGCCGGCTCACGGCCTCGTCGAAATCCTTCAGCTTCTTGCAGTGGTTGGGTCCCCAGGGCATCAGCCACTTGGTTTTGTGGTGGTTCTTCCTGACATCAATGCACTTCACTGACATGTAGGGAACAGCTGTCGTGGGGCTGGGAGCTGGCAATGCAAGAGAACCACACTTGTAGCATCTGCAGACATCTGATGCTGAGGTTTCCCCACCAAAACTCGCAGCGCCCCGCTCGGCTCTTTGAAGGCAATTTAAAACAAATGCACCCAGTGCTGCTCCTTCACAGCTCTTTGATCTCACAGTCGAGTAATTAAGTTTATTACATCCACAGATGTATTACTGACTTTGTAGTGGGATCAAATTAGGATTAATTGAAGAGCTGGGATCTGCTGGTTCAGTCTCAGATACCTTGGTCACACAAAATCATCCTGATTTACTGAAATCTTTTCCTTTCCCTGTGCTCACTCAAGCAAATCCACACAGAAAGCATGTGCCCAGAGAAACCTGGGTGGACAAACTAATCCCAAACCTCATGGGCCTGCAGGGCAGGGCAGGATTTACCACGGGGATTTGCACCATGCAAGGCCACACATCTCCTTGGGCAGGAAGATTTTCCTCCAGGGCAGTGGGAAATGAGACTCTGCAGAAGGTGATTTTTGTGTTGTCACCATCCTCATTCTGATCATCCAGGACTTCCCTTACAGATCACAAAAACTCCAGCAGCAATAACACCACCCTACAAACTCCCAATATTCCCAGGAGGAAAACAACCCCAGAGTGAGCTTCACCCTCCCGCTGCCCCCAGCCCCGCACTGCTACACCCAGATGATTCAGCCCTGGCTCCCTTCAATTTGGGTAATTTGGGCACAGCAGGATCATGCCAGCAGCTCTGGAGCTGTTTGGGATGGCAGCCAGGAACCCTGTGGAGCACCTTGCCCAGCGTGCCACCTCGGCACAGGGTGACATCCACACGGCTTCCCACGGGCAGGCAGAGGTGACTCAACGCCAGGCAGGAGGAAGTTATTCAAAAGCCAAATGTTTATAAACTGCATTTTTTCCATTTTTTTCACAGCACTGAGTTTCTTCCAGCTCCAAAGATAAGGGCTTCAGGGGACTGGCATGAGCAGGTGGGCAGTGCTGGGTGAATGGCTGGACTTGCTGACCTTAGAGGGCTTTTCCCACTGAAAGGATTCCAGGAGTGCACCCGGATTCATCCCAGCTCTCTGGGATGCATCGTTGCACTGCTGCATCCCAAACCCTTGCTGCACTCAGGGATCACACAACACTCAGACATTAAAGCAACCCCAAAACCAAACAAGTTCTTGATATCAGAATCAGGACACATCCTGAACTGGACTCACAAGGATCATTGATCCAATCCCTGGCCCTGCACAGGACAATCCCAAAAATCTCACTCTGTGCATTCCTGGGAGCAGGGTCCAAACACCCCTGGAGCTCTGCATGGCTGTGTCCATTCCCTGGGGATCTGGGCAGTGCCCAGCACCCTCTGGGGGAAGAACCTTTCCCAATGTCCACCCTAAATACTGCATCAAGAAACAGCAAAGTGGAATAAAACAAAGCATTCAACAAACAAATACAAATGAAGCTGCAAGTCCAGGGTTAGAGAACACTCATGACATGCCCATAGTGCATAAAACACTGCAATAAATGTTGATTCCTCCACCATGCCTCGATGCAGAGCCCAGAAACCACAGCTAAAACTGCAGCTGGAAGGGAATATCAGGAATATTGCTGTGAAATAAGCCAGGCATTTCAGCCGAGCTCTCTGAGCTCTTTAACTCTGACACATTCTGGGTGATTTCGAAGGCATTTCTGAATTAAGAGACAGCGTTCCCTCTACAGAGAAGCCGAATGTTTCTTGCTTTGATGCAACTCATTATAGCCATAAATACATGTTTTCATCACTGCCTGATTATGATTTTAAACACTTGGCACGCTCCCTGCAGCCTCCCCCCTGCCAAAGTTACAGCTTTGAGGAGCATGAGACAATTACTATACATATTCCTCGTCGGGAATCGCGCACCAAACAAACGTCGGCACTTGGCTCCCATTACTGATCTGGCTCCTGGCCCATTAAATCCAAGTGAGCGTTGAACCAAGTGGAAAAAAAAAAAAAAAAA
This sequence comes from Buphagus erythrorhynchus, assembly GCA_013400855.1. Taxonomy (NCBI): domain Eukaryota; kingdom Metazoa; phylum Chordata; class Aves; order Passeriformes; family Sturnidae; genus Buphagus; species Buphagus erythrorhynchus. Next base: position 6,635 of record VZTT01009569.1, read on the forward strand.
ATTTGTGGAGCTGCAGCCAAGTCAGCCAACAGCATTACAAAGTGCTATGCAAAACAAAGCTCGCAGGGAGGGATTTGGGCTGTGCTGTGGTGCCAAGGGCTGCTCCCAGCCCTGCTGCCCCCAGCCCCGGGGATGCAGCAGCTCCACAGATCCCAGGATCTGTGTCAGCCTGTAAATAATTGAACAGCTCTGTGTGCACAACACAGTGCATCAGCCTGGTGCTGCCAGGAGAACTGCAGGTACCACTTGGAGTAAGAGGGGAGCAGAGTTTCCAGAGGAAGGTTGGGCAGGAGCCAGTGCAGTGCAGCTCTCTGGGAGCCAGCTCAGCCCCCAGGAGGGAGTCCTGGCCCCAGGGGCTGGCAGCAGCCATGGGGCAGAGACCCCTCGTGCCAGGGCTTGGACACCAGCAGTGCCAAGTGCCAAAAGCCATGGGCAGGAGGTGCTGGAGCTGCCAGCACTGCCATAGGATCACAGACTGAAAGAGACCTTAAAGTTTGTGTCATTCCAAACCCCTGCCATGGCAGGGACACCTTCCACTGTCCCAGGCTGCTCCAACCTGGCCTTGGACACTTCCAGGGATCCAGGGTCAGCCACAGCTTCTCTGGGCACCATCCCCACCCTCCCAAGGAACAATTCCTTCCCAATATCTAATCTAAATTTCCCCTGAATTTCTGCCTCTGCAGAAATTTCCCCTGAAATTCTGCCTCTGCCCTGCAGCTGGGCCTCCAAAGGTGCCCAGCTCACTGCAGAAATCCCAAGTGTATCCCAAATTACAGGGGCAGAGCAGATCCTGCTGCTCCCTGTGATGGTTTTAGCCAGCAAATACTTGGAAAGCTGGACACCTTCACCAGAGTGGCCACCACTGCCCAGGGAGGGCTTCCCATGGGCTGCCAGGGCCAGCTCAGCCGTGTCTCACTGACTGGAACAACTCCTGCACAGAATTTCATCCTTTCCTTCAGCCAGGAGGTCAGGGCAGGGTGCTCAGGGCCTGATGATCCCACCAGGACAGCAGAAGACAAGGTCCAAGGCACTTCCCTCAAGAGCTAGTCCTCAAAGAAGAAAAAAAAAACAACACACTGCTTCTCTGGTTTTAGACTTAAATCTTCAGCTAAAAAAAATGGCTGAGACAAGTGAGGTCAATTTTTTAGCATTTTTTGGGGGAGGATATTACATACACCTAAGTTTGGGTAAGAGCCACCATCGCTCAGTATTTTAATTTCAATAAATTAAGCAGATCTTCAAAAAGCTCCTGTGATGAAGCCTCAAATACCTCCTTCCTCCTGCGCTCCAGGATTTCCATCCCCTCACCTTGGGAATCACATCCTGCACCTTCTCATCCCAGCACTGCCATTAACCACCGACCCTTGCTCCAGCACCATAAACAAGCCCTTTGGAAACTCTCAATTGCATTGTGTCCACACTGATTAAAGGCTGAATCCCCCTGACCTCGGGGGGATTTAACTTCTCCCGGCAGCGGGAGCATTCTGCTTTTCTACTCAATTACCCCCTTCGGAGCCAGCCAGCACTTCCCAGCGAGCACACACAAAGGGCTTCTGCTTCATTACCCTAAGCGACTGCAGGGTAGGAATAAACAAGCTAATTTATCATGGACAGACCCAGCTTTTCCAACTGGAACAGCCAGAACCTGGAGAACACCGTATATACACTCAGGATTATAAATATGGATTTATTGCAGCATGAATTTTCCCTTCTGCCTCCCTCTTTTCCTGATCTCGATGGCACCAGTTTAATAATTTTGAGTGACACAGAGACTTTTAATTACTAGTTCTTTGATAGTTATTTCACAAAGATTTTTGGAACACTGCAGCAGCTTTTATATGCAGAATAATTGTATATTTAAATAACCCCACTGCCTACTAGAAGCCCACTCCCCTTGGGAAAAGATTTTCGTTCTTATATTTGGCTTCAAGCTTTAAAGCCCCGGGGCACCAATTCCATCCTGATTTACAGTGGGAGGTTCCAGGTATCCTGTTGCAGCTGAACACCCATATTTCTGTTGTTTCCAAGACATTTTTTTCAGTACTACAGGGTTGTTTTTTTTTTTTTGTGGGTTTTTTTTTGTTTTTTGTTTTTTTTTGCTGTTTTGTTTTGTTTTTTTTTTCTGTTTTGTTTTTTTTTTCTGTTTTGTTTTTTTTTTCTGTTTTGTTTTTTTTTTCTGTTTTGTTTTTTTTTTCTGTTTTGTTTTTTTTTTTGTTTTTTTTTGCTGTTTTGTTTTGTTTTTTTTCCCCCAGACCATAAGAATCAAACAAAATCAATCCCAAGCTTGCTGGATCAGAACAGAAACTTTGTGGCTGCTCCTGGATGGGCTTGGAGCAGCCTGGGATAGAGGAAGGTGTCCCTGCCATGGCAGGGGTGGGATAAAATGGGATTTAAGGTGCATCCAACCCAAATCATCCTGGGACTCTACAACCCAGTCACATCTTTCATGTCCCAGGGGTTGTGCTTTTCCTCAAGGTTTATTCTCCAGTGCTACTTCTGCAGCTTTGCTACCAGCAAAGTCTCTTCAGAGCAGCACAAACTGGAGGTTGTTCCCAATAAATCAGATCCCAAGGAGCAGCCATGCCCAGAGTGCTTAGAACTGAGGGAGCAGGGGATTCCCAGCTTCCTGAGAAGCAGCCAAAGGGCCCCTGGGGAACAGAGATAAGGAATTCTTCCCTCAGCCCCAGGCAAATCACAAAGCAGGGAAATCTTATGAGGCACAACTTGCTGGGAGAACTGAATGAATGATCTCCATAATTCACATCCATATTCAACAGCAGCAACGAATGCAAAAGAGGAGAGCAGCAGTAGAGCTCCCTAAATGCAGAAATAGATATTCAAAAACATTTTATTTAAAAGGAAAGAAAAAAAAAAAAAAAAAAAAAAAAAGAGGTAAGACTGATTTACTAATTGCCACAGAGAACCTGATCTGCTTCCAAGTCAGTTTTCCAGTGGGATGAGATGAATTTCCTGCAACACCCAGCCAAGGTTTGAAATCTCTGCACACAAATGAAGGAGCAAGAAGAGCTGTTGTTATCCAGCAGCTTTTCTCCTGAGCCTGACACTCCCCAAGATAAGATCCCTTGGAAACTGCCCCTGCTCAGATATGTGAGGAATTTCATCTCCATGTGAATGGGCTGGTCCAGGCCCTTCCCCACTGGACACCTTGAGCCCTTCAAAGGCTTTCCCAGGCTATCAGGGAGTTACAGCCTGACTTCAAAGGCCAGAAATGTTATTTACCAAGGAAAAGGCTTCCTGGGTAGTGGTTTTCCCTCACAAAGGGCAGGGAGGCAGCAGGAGCACTGCTTGGGTCACATTTAAATCAAGAGAGCTGGGGAGCAGCAGGACTGAATTTGTCACCTGAGCTCTCCCAGGTTGGAGTTTGGAAGTGATGCAGCTGTGAAAAGAGAAAAACCCAGCACCTCTGAGGATTCCCAGCTCCCCATGCCCCAGCACTGACATTCCTGCCTGGGAACTCTCTATTTCGGGCACTTTTGCCCATTCAGCTACAGTTACAGCTCTTCAAAAGAAGAATTGAGCAGACCTAAACTAAACAGACATGACCTTTCGTGTCTGCTTTCTCCTGGGCTCCCAGGGCCTCTGCCAAGGCTGCAGCACTGCAGGAATGTGGCTATACAGAGGATCCATTGGCATTCATGGCCACGGAGCACAGACCAGCTCCTGGAGAGGCCCTGGATGAAAGGAAGTCAGGCACACAAAAATGTTCTTTGTCTCCAGCCTGAAACACTCTTTCCTATCCATACCTTGGAAATCTGAGCGCCTTCCCTGTCAAAAGATCAGCTCAGCCCAAGGAAGGTAATGAAATCCCAGGAAAGAAAATGAAATCCTGGAAACTCAGGGCTCAGGAACCAAATCAGACATTTAGATAATGAGCTGGGATTGTGGAGAGCAGCTCAGCCATGGCCACACATGACTCATTATCTCTCCCAGCCAGACACACAAGGAAGTTTGAGCTCCTCCAGTCACAACAATTCTGTTTTTTCCAGCCTAAGCCAGGGAAGGGAGCAGTGAACCTGCACCTCCTTAAATCCATCCCCTCAGCCCAGAGGACTCATGTGCTAAATAAATCCCTCCACTTTTCCAATCAGTTAAATTTGTAAAGTGTATGGGTGGGCACTGGACTTCCAGCATTTCCCTGGGTTTGTCTGGGCTACAGAGAGTTCTGCATTCCCTGCTCTTGTTTGGACCAAGGATCTGTGATTTGGGATAAAGCATCCTTGGAATCACAGGAGTTTGAGTTGGAAGGGACCTTTAAAGTAACTCACATAAAATAAGTAATTGGAAATTCCCTTTCGAAAAGTTTTCAAAGCTGGGATGTTGCTGCAACAACAGAGATCTGGGGTTTTTTTCCCCTTTTTAAAATACTTTCTATATATATAAAAATTCCAGGATGAAAAGGCAACTAGAAAGGGATACCAACAGCTTCCCACAGAGGAAGATAATTTGTAATCAAAAGCTTTGCTTTCAAACCCACAAAAACCCAGTCAGATTCTGCACACACCCCTTCCACCCCAGCAGCTGTCAGGAGGACACTGGAGTGTCCCAGCTCAGCTTGGGCCTGGAGCAGTTGTGGTGACCTCCACTGGAACATCCCAGTCAAAATTCCCAGCAACAGGCACAGCCAGGTGGATGCTGCAGCTGCTCCAGCTGTGGGAAGCATGGAATTGTTTAGGCTGGAAA